>OZ026522.1:91410267-91590267 GCA_964019695.1 Loripinus fragilis
AATGTACCCTTTTGTCAGGGACTTCACTGTTTGTAAAAGTACCCGTTAAGGGGGTGGTCTACAACTGATTAAACCTTTGATTCATATATGCTGGGTACTTTCTTAAGACGTTAGTACTTTATTATGAAGGAAATAAAGGCTTAAATTATCTCGAGGATTTTGCTTGAAAAATCACTCTGCCTGGTAAAAACCTGATGGGTTTATCTCTATGCTCTCAGTGTAAAGTAGCTATGACGGTGTTTGATCCATTGCCAGCCAAAATATTTCATTTCTATTTCTATTTTCTTCTGCTTGATCAAAATCGTTTCTCTGTCACCAGTCAAGTAAATACACTCAACAAAATTTCTAATTGGTCACTTTTTAAACTCATTATTTCTGACCAAGCGCTAAAATCATTGAAATGAAATTTTGCCTAAATATGTGCAGTTGAATGGGCAAAAATGTACGGATCTTTCAGAAATTTTTTTTTTCAATCCACAGTTTTTTTTTGGTAAAAAAAAATGCATAAATATGTTTTTTTTAGATAAAAATGGTTTTGAGTGAAATTTTATATCAAGTTTAAGTGCAGTTGGTAATAAACCGAGCTTGCCGACTTCAAAAAACACCAAACTCTTAAAATTTTGACTGAAGTGGATTTTTACGCAATTTTTAAAATATCACGTTTTTCAAGATTTTTGAAATTCATCAGTAACTCGTGCGAAAATTGTTGTATGCATTATATTTTATTAGAACAAGATAGGCCAAACAGAATAGAACATGATTCGTCCATTTTGTGATGTCAAACGTTTTACTGCTGCTGTGCACTTCCTGTTTAGATGCAAAACTTAAAACAATCATTTTGAAGACACTTCGCATTTTTCCCCACTTTCCAAACTAGAACAGTGACGTCTTGTAATAATGAATAATCTCTGAAAATTTCAATGCCGCGCTGCAGATAATAAGGTGTACAGAACAGTGTGAACTTCCTATGTAAACTGCATGCATAAAGTTGAATTTCTATGATTAAGCTCTTGGCAGTGTTTGTCTTCATGCTATTACGTAACAGAAACGAAAAGTTCGAATGAAGCAAATCATTTGAAGCGTCAGAAACATCTTCAAACAAACAAAAATACAAATGAATAGCGTCTCTGTGGAATATTTCATATTATGGAAAAAATGTGACTTTTTAATGAATTTACCTGCAGAGTCTAGGTAAATCCTTGGTTTAGTCATTGAAGCATGAATTTTGTTTAACCGACTCTTACTTTCAAAACTAGCGTAAAGATGTAAGGCGACAGATTAGAAATTTTACTGAGTGTATATATAGAGTAAATTTGTATTAGCTAAATATTTCAAGCATAATAGAAAAAAGTATTTACTCTCTACAGTGATTTGATCTAATGATTTCTATTGATATGTACTTATCTCTTGGCACATTAGTGCATACATTATTTAGAGCATAATAGTATGTCTTATTAACTATTAGTTGTTCTTTGTCTATGTACTTTTTATGTGATGTCCAGTATTTTTTTATAATCCAACCCATTCTATTTTGGTAGGCTTTTCTGAGAGAACATCGAGCTATTTGCAGAAGCACAGTTCCACCAAGAGGATACAGAAATAAACAAAGTAGAGATACTGTGGTCCAACAACTGTTTGTGCAGGTGTGATATGAGCCGCGACATGTGATTTCCAACAATGTGGCGTTTTGACAAGTGTAGACGTAGACGAGCCTGTGCAGCCTCCTTTTAAGCTTAGAAACTCCAGATGGTGTTCAGTCAGTAGCTTAACAGTCAAAGAATATTCAAGCGAATAGCAAAGGCTCTGCGCATATGGGCAGGCTGATCTGAGCCTTTGCTGGTCGCACATACCACATTGTTAGAAATCTCATGTCGCAGCTCATATGGTGTTGCTATATTTTAGCTCACTTGAACATGAAGTGCTCAAAGTGAGCTATTGGGATCAGCCAATGTCTGGTGTCATCAACAATTTGCTTTAAATCAGACTCCTCCTATACCACTTCGCAAATTTTAACCAAAACTTCTCAAAAATGTTTCCTGTCTAAAACGAATGTGATCTGTCAAAAACATGGCCACCAGGGAGAATGGTTTAGTTCCATATCAAAAACATTAATAATCTTCTTCTCTGAAACTGGTGGTCACATTTCAAAATAAATTGGTAGTAATGGTCATTGGATCACCTTCGACAGAAGTAACTAAAACAAATTTGATCAGTTAAAAAACATGGTCGCCAGGGTGTTTGGTCTGTTTCTCTTATGTACGTATATGATAAAATTTAAAACCTCTTTTTCTCTGAAACCAATGATCATAATTATGAGCAATTTAGACGAAACAGTAACTAAGTGACATTTCACAAAAATAGCTAAAGCAAATGGGATCCATATAAACATGGCTGCCAGGACGCATGGTTTAATGTGGTATAAAAAAATAAAATCTTCTCCTCTGAAACCAGCTGCCAGAGTTCAAAATAGTTTGGTAGACGTTATGGATGACCTTCTACGACAAAGACTAAACCAATTTGATCAGTCTAAAGACATGTGCACACAGGGGCCTGGCTTATTGCGGCTACGGAAACCTTAACAATTTTCTCCCCTGAAACTGTAGAACAAATTCAAAATGATTTGGCAAACAATGGTCCTTGGGTGACCTTCTACAACAAACAGCTACCAAGAATTTGATGGGTCCATACTACATGACTGCCAGGGGCGTGGCCAATTTCTCTAATGAACTTTTATATAACACTTAAAACATCTATGAAACCGTTGATCAGAAATGAAAATAATTTAGGTGAAACAGTTACTAATTCTAACACACCTTGCCTATATAGCCAATGGTTAAACTCAGTGATTTATTGGTTGATAAATCACTGCACAGACAGGACACGGACCAACGTAATGTCATTCGGTCGCCAGTCTGACTATCTGTGAGTCGTGACCCTTTTTTTTGTTTCATCAAAGTGTGTAAATTTCATTCGATTGTTTCTGTTTAATGATACATTGCATAAGTTAGGAAGCCTCCATGCAAGCTAAACACTTTGTGTGTTGTAACAAAAGCAAAATCTAGGGCAAAGATTTGGTACAAGAATGGTCAGTAAAATGCGTTAAAGCATTCACAGTGACTTACGCTGATGCCTGTTCTAATGAGCTTGTTCTGTTGATGTTTGGTTATTGTTTATTGCTGCTCACATTATTTGTGGATGTTCTGCGTTTGGCCCTTGTTTTGATATGCATTACTTTGTGTCCTTTCTAGCTTTGCAATCATCTTGATGGGGAAGAGAGAGCTGTTTGCTTGACTTAAATTGTCTTCCCGATGTCTGGCTGGTGATTGTTAGTGGATTGTTGGTTGATAAATCACTGCACAGACAGGGCACGGACCGGCGTAATGTCATTCTGTCGCCAGTTTGAATTTTCATGATGTCATCTATCACATACGGCATTGTTACATTGACAATAGACGGCGTAACGTCGTTTTTACAACTGCTTGACGTACAAAATGTACGTAAATATACGCATTTCAGTCTAAACAAGAGTTGCGGGAAATTCTGACAGTCTGTTCAAGATGGCGGAATTGTTATAGACTATGAAAAATTCGTTCATATTTTTAATCTTTTTGTGTGTTAGAATCGAATAGATTCGCGCTAGCAGTGATTTGTTGCTAATATATCACTGTCTGTCAGTCAGTCGTTAGTGGATAAATCATTTGCGCTTCGCATTCATGATTTATTTACTTCAACGACTGACCTCCAGCCAGTGATATATTAAGCAACAAATCACTGCTAGCGCAAATCTATTTCTTAAGTTACATTTTACAGCTATAACAAATTTGATCCATTAAAACATGGCTGCCAGGATGTGTTACTTCATTTGCCTAGTGACCCTTAAAATGTCCTCTAAAATGGCTGATCAGAATAAAAATTATTTGACAGAAGTGGTTCCTGCATAATCATCTGCATATATATTTTAATGGAAAAGATTTTTGGAGAACAATAGCACCAGGGAGCGTGGCCAATCTCCCTCTACGTACCTTTATCTCCTCTCAACGTATTGAAACAATCATCAGCGTTTAGAATAATTTGACAGAAATGGTAAGTAGGTAATCTTCTACATGAATACCATTTGATCTGTTGAAAAATGTGTCATCAGGGGCGTGGCCAGTTTTCCATAAATACATTTACTGACAGACGTTTAAAACGTAACACTTGGATAGCAGCTTTAATTCAAGTCTTCAAAACATTGCAAATATTCATTTTGATTGTATGATAATTGTTTTCATTTGTAAGTAACACATGAAAAACGGCTCCAGTTAAGATGAATTTGAAGCGTTACAATGTAAACTTTAAAGTGTCAGCTGTTATATGCGACCAAATGTTATCAGCGAAAGATCCCCTACTTCTTTAAATCAAGAAACATTAGAAGCATCAAATTTGTGTCATGAACTTTGTTAGTGTTGAGGAATCATTTTTGCTATCGATTCGTAGGTCTGCTATAAGCTTTAAATGCATATTTGACATTTATCTGAATGTACCCTTTCATTTTATATCTTAAAATTTCTGTTACTTAAGCAATGTTTTAGTAACCATATTCATACGAAGCAGTAACTTCTTTGAGACCAGTTGAACAATTAAAACTAAAGTGTTGGCTCAAGCAGCCAACTCATGATGATATTATCAAGGCAGAAAGTTTACATTTGATTGTCTTTTGAACGATATAATGAGTAGTTAGTGTTGCGTTTTTAAATTATGTCAGTATATATTGTAACTGTAAACAAAACTCAGGTGAGTGGTTCAATACAATTGGCCCTCTTGATATGCTCTTTTTATATTTATGTGATTTTATTTAAACGTGTATGCGCAGCTCCAGTGGGGCTAGAGGCTTGCAAGACATCTAGATATTTTTTTTTAATATTAATCATCCTTATTACAAACAAATGGTAGGTCAGATATATCCCTCTGAACTTCAGTTAAATAAGGCAAATTCTGTGGATATTGAAGCCCCGTTTTGCATTGGTCTTGTCATAGCTTCATCTAAAAATATTGATAAATGGGATGATTTTAATTTTGACATTGTTAATTTTCCATTTCCTGATGGAGATGTTCCTCGCTCCCCTTCCCTTGGTGTATATATTTGACAGTTTATTCGTTTTGTGTGAGTATGTTTTAATGTTAGTAACAAAAGAGACCAAACTCTGACTGTTAAAAAGTAAGTGAGCATGATCAGGAAATTCCACAATTACACCCTGCAGATCAATCCACGGCACCACAATGAAGAGCAACAGAACACTAACAGTCATAAGACATCAAGAAGATAATTAAAGCAAAGCAAGCAGCTCTCTCTTCTTCGTCAAGATGTTTGCAAAACTAGAAAGGACATAGAGTAATGCATAACAAAAACAAGGACAAAACACAGAACCTCCACAAACAATGGAAATAATAAACAACAGCTGAACCACCAAACTAGATCAGACAGCAGCGTAAACCACTAGAGGGGGCTTAAATGCATTTTATTGGCGCCAAACCTTCGCCCTTGATGCTTAGTTGTTAGAACAAGGTTATCGATATCTTAAAATTCGTAGAGAATTTTTTCTAAATTCTACCACATATTTTCAGAATTGATTGTTAAATACAATATTGGCTTAAAGACTCATCTGCAGCAGTGCATATCAGAGCTGGTATTTTATATTGATTTAGTTTATAAATTCAATGGAATTGTTGGAAACAGGAAAGCCTATTCTAGTAATCAATTCAAAAGGATAATCAAACGTTATAAAAAAGATTTGGATATACATGTAGCATGGGTATCATGCAATAGTCTGGTTGTAAACCCAATCAAGGTAGCTATGGTTTCCTCTTTAATTGCATGATGGTGGGCCAGGACTCAGACTTACTGACGGCCCTGGCATAAATCAACTTGAGGTTTTCTTTAAGTCTGACTATCTGTGAGTCGTGAGCTTTTTTTTGTTTCATCAAAGTGTGTAAATTTCATTCGATTGTTTCTGTTTTATGATACATTGCATAAGTTAGGAAGCCTCCATGCAAGCTAAACACTTTGTGTGTTGTAACAAAAGCAAGATCTAGGGCAAAGATTTGGTACAAGAATGGTTTGTAAAATGCGTTAAAGCATTCACAGTGACTTATGCTGATGCCTGTTCTAATGAGCTTGTTCTGTTGATGTTTGGTTATTGTTTATTGTTGCTCACATTATTTGTGGATGTTCTGCGTTTGGCTCTTGTTTTGATATGCATTACTTTGTGTCCTTTCTAGCTTTGCAATCATCTTGATGGGGAAGAGAGAGCTGTTTGCTTGACTTAAATTGTCTTCCCGATGTCTGGCTGGTGATTGTTAGTGTTTTGTGTTTTTTCACCGTGGTGCCATGGGTTGGTCTGCTCACTGCTCAGACCATGTATTAATTAGGCGTCTGTATGCACTAAGTAGCTTTGCTTGGTTGTCTTCACTCTATCTTAGATAGGGTCCTCTTCTTGCAACTACTGGTCTCATGTATCCCTGCCTTTGGGGAATCAACATATATTACCAACCATCATATTTTGAAATGCATACTTTGATAATAAAGCTCATATTAAAGCAAACATACATGTATTCTTCAGTAACAGTGCATGAGATTAACAATAAATTGAGTCAATTAGAGATGATGATCATTTTGTTCCATTACGTTGCATAGGCTGGCAAAGACAGTAGGTATTGATATGAACTTTTTTCTAAAAGCGCTTTTTTTTAATCATCCTTTACAGTTTAAAATGTTTTCATTATGAATTTATCGTTTCTTGTATTTATTCCATACTAGGCTGAGGGATTTGAACAAGAGCTGACCCAATCATATTACATTTGTCCTCATGGTAAGATAACAACGATTCTTCCTGTAAGCGATGTTATTTGTGATTGCTGCCCAATTGTAATCCAGCAACCTCGTATGTAAAGATTATTATGCAGTCAATAATTAAAATGGGTCTTGTAGCAAGAAAACATGACTTCTGGGATTTTCTTACATGGAAAAGTAAGTGAGTATCTATGATCAGGAAACATCTCAATCACGCACTGCAGACCAAGCCATGGCACCATGAGGAAGAGCCTTTATCAAGCCTTCTCATCAACAGCGAATAGTTAGAATATTAAACTTCTGCATGTTGCAAGTTTAAGTATTACACTTTCCAGAGAGTGATTCGCAAATGCGCAGTTGCACAGGCTTGTCAGCACAGTTGTTGTTGCATGTAACAAATAAGGCTTCCTCGTGACGAGTTCAAACTATTTTTCTTCTGAATAGTAAGATGTCACTGTACAAAAATAGTACCATCTTAGTGTTTTCGGTGGTCTGACAAATATATGTGGAAGACTTTTTCAACAAAATGCATACCATACTTGTAAAACATGCACTTCTATGTACATTCAAGTGTCAGATATAATAGCACTGGTTGACAATTACCCTGGAAAAATAACATCTAATGAATATCGTAAGCTACTAGACCCACTAGATAGGGTTGTGTTTTGGAGAAAATTCTGTTACTATTTGGCATAATATCGAACTACAAACTAGCAAGTTCAATACAGATAAGTATCCACTTTAGCATTTCTATATTATGTCTTTGATACTTAAAGTATATCATATTTCTTTAAGTTCACTAATGTTGCCATTAATCAATTCTTCCCAAGAACATAATTACTAGCAAACGGGATTAAGTTAGATATTGGCAATGTTTCGTTTGGATAGTTAATGTTTACAAATATTTGTTTGCTAGTCATCTGATTTTGATCGGATTTCATCAATTTATTTGTAGATGTTGGAAACAAATACACAAAGACTATTGTGCCCGACCTTCCAACAGAAATTATGGTATCTGATTCTCTTAGAGGCTGGGTAAATGTGATAGGTGAGTAAATATTTGATCTTTCTGTTACGTCGTAAAGACAGTCAAGAAAGAAGAGGTAAAGTTTTATTGAATGACCCCTGTTATGTTTTGACAATATCACCAGGGAAAAGCAATGCACGCAACTTAACTAGTTATCAACTTTTAAGTACTTAATGTACAAAAAACATCAACAACACAAGAATAATACAAGAAAAATACCTCCGTTGTTATTTTGCCTAGTTGGCCATCCCTTTCTAAAACAAGTTTCCACCCCCTAAGATGGTTTCCAATGGAAGCGATCTTAGAATGTCCTGTTTGAGTCGTACGCCAATAAGTAACGTAAAATTACAGGTAACTCAACTAACTAATTTACGTGAGTGCTTCGTCACGAGTTCTAATGGAACCACTGTAGTTTCTTCTGAAATCATTTTTCTCAACTCGTTTAATAAACTCAATAAAACAAGATCCTCTATATATCCAGACTGTTTTATTAGTAAAACAAACCAAAATATATAATCAGGGAATACCACATCAGAGACCAGCCCAAGGAAATCCAAGGAAGAGTCACTAGAACGCAGACAAAGATGCACGAACACAAGCAAGAATACATAGAGGATCTTACATGAGTGCTCACGCTTTATTGAATTTATTAAACGAATTGAGAAAAAATAGATAAAATGCTAGAGTTGCCGATCATTTTATCCTTTTTTGCAACAAGTTTAATAAATTCAATAATACAAGAGCACGAATGATAGAATATTTTTGTAATATAATATTAAGATTACTTTGAAATCTCATTTCTAGCGTTAAAACGTTTCAATTTTGTTATTATGTACGCAACATTGTTATGGACGTCATATGTCCAACGTTGTTATGGACATCATAACATTTCCAGAATATCTATAAACCATGAGAGGTTTATTGATTTTATTGCATGGCGTTATTTCACTCCCATACGCAACGTTGTTATGATAAAATAAAAAAAGCAATTTCTCTTCCTCGATATAATGTTTGCCAAACTAGAAGGAAACTTATTTTGCCTAGTTGGCCATCCCTTTCTAAAACAAGTTTCCACCCCCTAAGATGGTTTCCAATGGAAGCGATCTTAGAATGTCCTGTTTGAGTCATACGCCAATAAGTAACGTAAAATTACAGGTAACTCAACTAACTAATTTACGTGAGTGCTTCGTCACGAGTTCTAATGGAACCACTGTAGTTTCTTCTGAAATCATTTTTCTCAACTCGTTTAATAAACTCAATAAAACAAGATCCTCTATATATCCAGACTGTTTTATTAGTAAAACAAACCAAAATATATAATCAGGGAATACCACATCAGAGACCAGCCCAAGGAAATCCAAGGAAGAGTCACTAGAACGCAGACAAAGATGCACGAACACAAGCAAGAATACATAGAGGATCTTACATGAGTGCTCACGCTTTATTGAATTTATTAAACGAATTGAGAAAAAATAGATAAAATGCTAGAGTTGCCGATCATTTTATCCTTTTTTGCAACAAGTTTAATAAATTCAATAATACAAGAGCACGAATGATAGAATATTTTTGTAATATAATATTAAGATTACTTTGAAATCTCATTTCTAGCGTTAAAACGTTTCAATTTTGTTATTATGTACGCAACATTGTTATGGACGTCATATGTCCAACGTTGTTATGGACATCATAACATTTCCAGAATATCTATAAACCATGAGAGGTTTATTGATTTTATTGCATGGCGTTATTTCACTCCCATACGCAACGTTGTTATGATAAAATAAAAAAAGCAATTTCTCTTCCTCGATATAATGTTTGCCAAACTAGAAGGAAACTTATTTTGCCTAGTTGGCCATCCCTTTCTAAAACAAGTTTCCACCCCCTAAGATGGTTTCCAATGGAAGCGATCTTAGAATGTCCTGTTTGAGTCGTACGCCAATAAGTAACGTAAAATTACAGGTAACTCAACTAACTAATTTACGTGAGTGCTTCGTCACGAGTTCTAATGGAACCACTGTAGTTTCTTCTGAAATCATTTTTCTCAACTCGTTTAATAAACTCAATAAAACAAGATCCTCTATATATCCAGACTGTTTTATTAGTAAAACAAACCAAAATATATAATCAGGGAATACCACATCAGAGACCAGCCCAAGGAAATCCAAGGAATTTCTCAACTCGTTTAATAAACTCAATAAAACAAGATCCTCTATATATCCAGACTGTTTTATTAGTAAAACAAACCAAAATATATAATCAGGGAATACCACATCAGAGACCAGCCCAAGGAAATCCAAGGAAGAGTCACTAGAACACAGACAAAGATGCACGAACACAAGCAAGAATACATAGAGGATCTTACATGAGTGCTCACGCTTTATTGAATTTATTAAACGAATTGAGAAAAATAGATAAAATGCTAGAGTTGCCGATCATTTTATCCTTTTTTGCAACAAGTTTAATAAATTCAATAATACAAGAGCACGAATGATAGAATATTTTTGTAATATAATATTAAGATTACTTTGAAATCTCATTTCTAGCGTTAAAACGTTTCAATTTTGTTATTATGTACGCAACATTGTTATGGACGTCATATGTCCAACGTTGTTATGGACATCATAACATTTCCAGAATATCTATAAACCATGAGAGGTTTATTGATTTTATTGCATGGCGTTATTTCACTCCCATACGCAACGTTGTTATGATAAAATAAAAAAAGCAATTTCTCTTCCTCGATATAATGTTTGCCAAACTAGAAGGAACACAAATTCTAATGTGTTTGTGTCCAAGGTTATATTGGCCTCCTCGCGAGAATACCTGGCTTTGTTGCATGCAAACAACAAAAGCACATACCAGTCTGTTTATCTGCGCAGTCTAACAAGACCTTTAATATTTAGTCTCGGCTTAGTATTGTAGCTAAACTTGCCACATGAAATTTTTCAAAATCCTAGCTAGTTTCTGTAACTGAACAGACTGGTTTGAGCCTTACTTGGTCTGAAACCCTGAAGACAGGCTGCTGTCCATTCTAAGGCGGTGGTTCTGTTGTTGTTGATTCGTTGTTGATTGCTACTCCTGGTATGGGAGTCTTAATTGTTGTATGTTTTGTTGTATGTTACTTCATGCCCATTCTAGATTTGCAATCATCTTGATGGGGAAGAGAGAGTTAGTTGCTTTGCTTGTTTTATCTTCCTGGTGGTGTCTCTTGATAGTTGTGTGGTGCCATGGGTTTGTCTGCGGTTTGTGATTGTGGTATTTCCTGATAATACTCACTATTTTTCTCGAGATGGGTGCTCTGCATAAACCAGGATATTATGGAACATCCATTAAGGTATACCTTGTTGGAAAGCATAAGGACGTGACTGCCATTGAAATAGTGAAGATTTATATACAGGTAAATACCAAGAGATCCCATCAGCACTTTAGATATTTAAAATTTGGAGAGATGGTACATAAAAAAAGTTTATGGAAATTGATTGGCGGTATCCCTACACTCCATTTATAAGTAGTTTACTCTTTTTTTACTATCAGGAATTTCGTAAATGTGTCTTTTTGATAGTTGAACAGTTATGGTTTAAATATTATTTTTAGGAGACATAATGGGCCCCTCACTCTCTGGTCTAGAGAACATCGTAGAGCTTCCAACTGGATGTGGAGAGCAGAATATGGTTCGTTTGGCACCAAACATTGCTGTTTTACAGTATCTCACAGTAACCAAGCAACTCAACCAAGATTTAGAAGCTAAACTTTTTGATCACTTGCACAAAGGTAACTTGTTATAAAACTTACTAAACATTTCTACCTGTACATACAAGCAACACAATGTTGTTGTTTTACAATTTCAGATATTTATCCGTGTCTGGTTCTAGTAATCTGACTTCCTTTGTACCAAGCTAAACCCAACATTTCTCTATTAAAAAAAAACAGTTTGATCATACAATATTGGCCTTGATTGGGAATGAATAACATCGACTTCAATCAATGTTGTATGTTAATTCTTATTTATATGACTCTGAGTACTTATTATTTGACATTACATAAGAATATTTCCTAGGTATGTTTTATAACCATCTACAAAAACATTATTTTAGTAAAATAATTCTACATACCTGATTTAGTATAAAATGTGAATATAGTTTAAATAAAATAATGATTTAGTGTGCATTGAATGAGCCTAAATTCTCTCCAGGATTTACAGACATTAAAAAACCTATGTCACCAATTATGACTGTGGAGCGACTGAAGACACTCAACACTTCCCCCTCAATTGTAACTTGTTACAAAACTTGCGTGATGAACTTTTTAATATAGTCACAACATATTGTCAACCAACATTAAATGTTCTTCTGCATGCAACACTATTTTGTCAGGAGAAGAAATAAACTATTTTTACAGCAATTCAAGATTTCATCTTAAAGACAAAATGCGTCTAAACCCATAAACCAAAAATAGTAAGTGAGTATGATCAGGAAATACCACAATCACAAACTGCAGACAACCCCGTGGCACCACGAGGAAGAGCCGTCCAACCATCACGAGACACCAGGAAGACAAATTAAGCAAGGCAATCAGCTCTCTCTTCCCCATCAAGATGATTGCAATACTAGAATGGACATAAAGTAACGTACAACAAAACATAGAACAATTACAGACTCCCACAATGGGAGTAACAATAAACAAAAAGTCAACAACAACAGAACCACCGCCTTAGAACGGACAGCAGCTTAAGCCACCGGGGGGCTTAAATGCATTTTACTGGTACCAAATCTTCGCCCTAGATTCTGTTGTTGTTGAAGTACAAGAAATGTTCAGCTCGCATGAAGGCCATCTAACTAATGCAATGTATCATCATGGAAAACACTCTAATCAACTTAACACTCCATGATGAAACAAAGAAAAGGGCTCACGGTTCACAGATAGTCAGAGCTAAAGAAAACCTCAAGTTGAGCCACCGTGGATCCAGCTACAGATAAGCATTAGGCACCAACCCACGGATTAAAGCTTTACGTCAGAGCCGTCATAGAGTCTGAGGCCTGACCCACTGTCGTGCAATTAAAGAGGAAACCATAGCTATACACTGTGATTGGGTTTAAAACTAGGCATGCAGACTGTCGCATGATATCCAAATTATATCCAACCTTTATATAACGTTTTACTATCTTTTTGAGTTAATCACTAAAATTAGGGTTTCAAACAATTCATTTGAATTTATAGACTAAATCACCATAAAATATAGGTTCTGATATGCCTTGCTGCAGAAGAGTTTTTAACCCAATGTTGTATTTAACAATTAACTCTGAGTGTCTGTAGTAAAATTCAGAAAATGCTTTTCGAATTTTATGATATCTATAACCTTGTTTTAATAATTTAGCAGTTAAAAATAAGTTTTCGGTTGTTGAAGTCATCAACATTAGAGCACACTCTAGCAAAACGAATAAGCTGAGAAATATATACACCATAGGAAGGAGAGCGAGGAACATCTCCATCAAGAAATGGGAAATTTACTATTTCAAAATTAGAATCATCCCATTTATCATAAATTTTAGAAGAAACTATGCCATTTGTTATTGGGTAATATAAGACAACATAAGGTAATCTACTTAGCCACATACTCAGACTTTTATTCCGTATTTGATAAGCAGTGTGAGCCACAAATGGAATGGCACTACCTAGGCTTGTTCCCACTTAGGACCTGGTTAGATATAGAAATTCCATGGAGCCATGTAAAATAGTTTATATTATGATATAAAATAAATACTAAAGATAATAAAGCTTATAAATACAAAGACTTTTACAAACGTTTAACATAATATATCTAATTGACCATGTGAGGGGTACAGATACAGATTCGAATAAGTCTACAAACTTTTTCTGGATCCCATGTGTATAATGCTTTAATACTAGTATTAGTATGTTGCTTTGTTTATGATTATGTATTATAAATAAAATAAATTTTAAACTAATATACTAATGTTACATCATCCAGTGCAAGAAACATATCTGTATTTCAATTAACACTGTCTTGACACAACTATGTACATAATTATTCATACACGTGATTTTTGTCCAAATTTCCTTTCAACAATTTAGATTATATGCATCATTGCTATACTTAACCAATTACATCTGGCTAATAGCCTATGTGAGTTCCCTTGGATCAAGTTTACTATTGTTATGTTGTCTTTGCAATTTATGAAATCTTACTGAAAGCTTTTTACATATGCATTTAGGATTTCAGCAGCAGATAAAGTTCATGCATAGTGATGGATCATACAGTGCCTTTGGTACTGCAGACCATTCTGGCTCAACATGGCTCAGCGCTTTCGTATTCAAGACATTCAGACAGGCATTGGAATTTATCTATGTAGACCGAAAACAGATACAGACTAGAACATGGGAGTTCCTTATAGCAAAACAAGGGGAAGATGGCTGCTTTAGTGAAGATGGAAAAGTGTTGGGTAAGAAGCTGACAAACGTGACAAAGACTAGAAATTAGAAAACCAGATAGCACACTGCTTTATCAGTTAAAATGCAGTTGAAAGTAGGGCGATTGTTGAAGTATTGTTTGCACTCTTTTCATCAGTGTAACATATAACCTAGACTAACCCATTTTTTTGTTAATCTAGATTGTTAATCTTTACACATTTGACAAATATTTAATTGAAATTACTTTGAATACATACATGGAAAGTTTAGGAAAATGATACTCTTTTCAAAAAGCACAATCAAGTCTGCAATATTTCTGTGTTCTAATGTCTCTTCTGCTTGGGTGTCTATAGTTGGTCTGTGATTTGTAATATTGAATTTCCTTGTCATATTTACTTTTTGTCTGTTTCCTTTTCTGAGATGGTCTTTTTGTTGGTGTTGATTTAGTGTTTGTTGTTGCTCCCATTGTGTAGGGGTTGTGTGTCTTGTTGTTGTGTTTGCCATTCTAGTTTTGCAATCAACTTGCAGAGGAAGAGAAAAATGGGTTGCTTAACTTTAATTGTACTTGTGTTGGCATGTGGTTGTCCATTTTTGTGTCTCTTCCTCACAGTGCCATGGGATGGTATGTGGTCTCTGATTGTTACATTTCCTGGTCAAACTCACTTATTTTGTTAGACAAAGACATTATACTTGATGCACAATGATACAAGAGGTGTTTCATGTTTATTTGAACAAATTTGAAAATGTTGTTACTAATTAATTTCTCGTCATATTTGGTAATAGCTGATTTCCATGGGTTAGTCTGATCTCCAGGAACACGCAACCATTGAGAAAATAGTTCTTAATTTTTATTTTCTGGTTTGAAACAGTCTCTGAAGATGAGCAGTCAAATTTTAAGAGTTTAAAAATGCTGTCTGAAACGAAACGTACTAATTCTTTCTCGAACAATTTCTCTAAAATATATGAAGTTTTTCTCTTGGATTTTTTTTATTTATTGTACATAAATAATTAAAGTGTGTTCTGTTAGAAGATAAAATATTCCAGTTGGATAATTACTTTTTAGCAGCAACTTGAACATCAAATTTTAGGGTTTACAGTTTCCATAGCAACACTATATTGTATGCAAAAGTACTCAAATGCAATATTTGGAGATCAGTTTTATCGGTGATAGATACTTAAAATATCTAAGAAATTGAATAGGCTGTGAGTTTTGAGAATTTTTTTTTCAAAATTCTTCCAAGACATTTTTTGGACATGAGATGCCCATTTAGGCACTTGCTTGAAAGAACTTATTTAAGCCCAGTTGGCAAGCAAAAACATGCACACATAGGCTGTTTCTCATTTGAATAATAGAATGAATGTTCCTCTAAACTTAAAAGAAATATCACACTTAAATGCGTATTTTCTTAGAAGATACGCCCTTTTTAGCTCTTAAAATCAGTTAAAGGGGGGTGGGGATGTATTTAGGACCGCCGTGTTATTGCTATGCTTTAAATTGTCATCTTGTCTAGTTGCCAATACAAGTGACACGTCCGTCATGTATGAAAAGGCAAAATTTGTTTGTTTGCATTTAATGCGACCGCAAAAAAATGAAATTCGAATCTGTTCAAATAAACATGAAACATGTCTTGTATTGAAAAGTAACTACAACATTGGCGAAGCTCCCATTAAGCAGTTACGCATGTACGTAATAAAATAGTTACATTGTAGGGAGGTCATCTAATGTGGTAAAAGTGATTTTCCATGACATAAGGAACTGCTCTTAAAGCAAATAATACGCTCCCTCTGGAAGCAAATCCTTTCCTTTCAGAGAAGTCTCTATTATGAAAAGGGACGTAATTGAAGAAAATCACTGCTTGATTCAGTAGTCTCCGTTTGATGTGGGTAACTTTTTCAGCGTTCTTGCTACGCCATTGCTACAATGTGCAACGCAACAGTTAAGGACATAGAATAGTATTTAATAATAAATCTAAAATCATCTTAATATCTGTTTAATATGCAAGGCCTGACGACAACTGGTTGTCAGCAGATCTTTTGGTCAAGTGAAAACTAGTTGTCACCCGGTTGGTCTTTGTGTTATAGTGTAGCTCATAGTGTCCATTCTAGGTTTTGCCACAGAAAGAGCTGGCCCCGAGGTTATAAACTGTTTCCATGCTCAACTCAGCAATTGTTTGCATTTTGCCATTTATAAGCATGATAAATACAACATTAGAGAGACATAAAGCAAGAAACTTCTTCATTTGTAAGTATTTTAGTTTTTACGAGCAGTTGAATTTTTGTGCTCAGTTGAATTGAACATGAAAAAAGCTTTATAACCGCAGGGCCTGATTGCTTCATTATAATTGTGTTCTTGCTTCTGTGTTGTTTGCGTTCTATGCCACTTCCTTGCTGTACATTAGGTTGGTCTATGGTCTTTGATTGTGACATTCCCTGATCATTTCCACTGGTTGTATTGAGGTATTCTGATTAAAATCTTTGAAGAAACACATGACCTTACTCAGCCCTGAACGTCACCTTATTTCCATTGCATCTCAGGAAACAAATAAAATGTAACTGTTTTTAGAAAAATAAACATTAATCACTCGATGTGAAATTGTACTTCTAGCATCAGAATATATGTTCTCTATTTATTGAGTCTGGCAGCAATTGATATCCTGGTGAAATTAGCCAAATGATGCATTTTGTCTATAATGTAGGTAAATATATGCAGGGAGGTGTGACTAGTAGTAATGAAGAGAAGACAAGAGTCCTTACAGCATACGTTCTTGTGGCTATGCTTGAATCTTTCAAGATGATGAGAGAAAGAACCCCAGTGAGTACATATGCTGTCAAGATAGTAGGTAGTAATGAAGGTAGTAATGGTAGTAATAAAGAGAAGTCAAGAGTTCTTACAGCATACGTTCTTGTGGCTATGCTCGAATCCTTCAAGACGATGAGAGAAAGAACACCCATGAGTACATAATACTGTCAAGATAGTAGGTAGTAATGAAGGTAGTAATGGTAGTAATGAAGAAAAGTCAAGAGTTCTTACAGCATATGTTCTTGTGGCTATGCTCGAATCCTTCAAGATGATGAGAGATCACCTGTGAGTACATAATGATATCAAGATAAAAAGGGTCATATATAGGGCTTAACTGTTTTATAGAGAATACTAGGTGAGTGTCTTTTGATATCAAGTTTACCAGGCAAGGCTTCGAAAATGCTTGTTGACATCTATTTATCAGCTTACCAAGTTGATCCACTCTTCAAACTAGCTATCAATTTTTGTGTCGATTCAGCGACGTCATTCAAAAAGATGCAATGTCATCATAACCTGATAAAGGTACATGCTGTGAGATACACAACGTTTATCAGGCTGCAATTAATATGAATGGTAACTGATAAAAAGGAATATCATTCTAATTTTGCATGCCTTTTTGACACAATGTCAATACTTCGATAAATTTTATTTAATTGGCAGCCATATATTAAATGAACGGTCAGTGGACGTTACCCTAAGGGCTGGTACAAATACTTGAAAAAGAAAAGTAACTACATTACAAATACATTAATCATAATAACATAGCAATTACAAAACATAAGTAAGTATGACTAGGAGGTGCCACAATCACAGACCCATCCACGACACTGCAAGGAAGAGACACAAAACAATAACAGCCACACTTCAAGCAGCCTGTTCTCTCTTCCTCAGTGAGATAATTGCAAAACTAAAACAAACAACACTGTACTGCATTTTAAAACAAGGACCAAACAATAAAAAACGTAAACAATGGGAGCAACAATAACCAATGAATCAACAACATTAGAACCAGCGCCTTAGAATGAGCAGCAGTTGAGTCCACCAGGGCTCTTAAATATATGTTACCTGCCGAATCTTTGTCCTAGATTATGCTGCTGTCAAAACACAAAAAGTAAGTGAGTATGACCAGGATATGCCACAATCACAAACCAACCCAAGACACTGTGAGGAAGAGACACCAAACACTAACAATCAAAAGACAATTTAAGCAAACCAACCGCTCTCTCTTTCTCTGCGAGATCATCGCCAAATGAGAAAGGACAGTATGTACAGTCAAACCTGTCTTAAATGAAAACTTTTTTTAAGAAATCACCTGTCTCACGAGGCCAAAATATAATTCCCAAAGAAGCAGTTTCAAGTCAATTAAACCTCTGTTAAGCAAGCACCTGTCTTAAGCAAGCATTTTGTCATACCTCGATTTCTTGCTTAAGACAGATTTGATCGTACTGCATAGCAAAACTAGGATCATACACAAAATCTTCACAAACAATGGGAGCAACAATAAACAATGAATCAACAACAACAGAACCACCATCTTGAAACATACAGCAGCAGAAGCCACCGCGAGGCTTAGTTGCATTTTACTACGCGCAGTATGATCCAAGTGTTTACTAGTCGCTTCAATATTCTATGGCTGTTAAGCTACTGACCAAATAGCATTTGGAGTTTTTAAGCTTAAGTGGAGGCTGCACTGGCTCATCTGATTCCATTCATGTCAAAATCGCCACATTGTTGGAAATCACATGTCACGGCTCAATATTATATGTTTAGGTATGCATGGCATGTTTGCTATACATCACATTCCTTAGCAGCTACATATCTGATACATTTTCTTTAAACATAGGAACAATACATGCAACTATTTATCAAACATTAAATGCGTTAAGATTGATAACTCATTGTTCAAATTACAGGCAAGAAGCATGTCAAAAGTCATTACTATTATTTTTTCAGCCATTCGTTGCCTTAGCTGTTAGATGTATAGAGGTAGATAACTTGACAGACACATATACACTCGCGTTAACTGCCTATGCTATGGCATTGTATAAACCAGTCAGTAGATTCACAGAAGATTTGCTACTAAAACTTATGGATAAGGCTATAATCACGGGTAAGATCCACCAACTATAAGATTTTTCCAAGCCCTTATAATTTTACATTATTAGATTACACCTTTACAGGTAGATAAAGATGGCCCATTGTATCTATTAATGGGTCAAGTGTTATAATTCTCAAACGTTCTGCATTTTCCTTTTAAGATCGATTTTGTCTTACCAACCATTACAGACCTTACAAAATGCCACATTCCATGGCATTACATCTGGTCCATATATGTTTGGCAAAGTACCTGTTTAGAGGTTTTCAGTCTGCAAATTAGTAATAGAATGCATAGTCGAATCTCATTAATTTAAAGTCCCCAGGGCCAGAGCTTTTACTTTGAATGGTCCGTAGTTCGCATTACAAGGTGTTAGTTATTCAGTAATATATAATTACAATACTGGTTGTTTTCAGTAGTTCTTTCAAATCTATATTCTAAGGGCTTAATCCAAACGTCTCGTTGATAGGTTTCGTTGGAGCATCCAGGAAATGTATATTGAGAGAAAACCCATTAAAGAGACTAAGTCTGCAACTATGAACCTTTTTCGAATTTTTTTCTTTTCTTTTTAAATAATTTGTAAAAGTAGAATTAAGTTATGTTTTCACAATAAATCTGTTCACTATAGCTGAAAACTGCATGGAAAAGTGAATTATCTTTAAAACAGGTGTGTTTTCTCTTGTTGGTAATGATTTGCGTCCCTCCAATAATTATAGACCGCTAATTTTAACATAAATGCTGTTATTTTGATACTGATAATTTGTTAAGATTTACGAAATTGGCAAAATGTATACCTGAATCTTAGATTTTTTACTGTGTTCTTGAAAAATAGAAACATTAGTTCTAAAATTAGAAGATCAAAAGTTACAGACTATGCAGCTTTAAAGGATATCAAAGTTTCAATGATTATTTCAGAAAATGATAAAATTTGACTTTGACCTATTACATTATTTCAAAATATATATGTTTTGTGCAACGTAAAAAAATATGTCAATTTTAGTAATATTGCATTTGAGAATATAAAAAACATGGTGATAATTGTGAATGTCTGGTGATCACATACAACAAAACAGGTTTTCTTACGGTGTGCTTAATTTATTTATCAAATGGCTACATTTATAATGTCTATCTTGTGTTCAAATTCTGTCTATAATATAGATGATATGATGTATTGGAAGCGTGCTACACCAGCTCCAAACTTACCAAAACGACGTGCACCATCAGCTGAGATTGAGATAACCTCCTATGCTCTGATGGCTATATTAACCAAGGATGAATTTGCACCCATAAATAGTGTCATGCCTATTGTGAGATGGTTGACCCATCAAAGAAATGCTTATGGAGGATTCACCTCAACTCAGGTTTATTGAACTGCATATTTCCCGCTATTGTGTCATTTATCTGTGGTTGTCATGTATCCAAATTATCCATAGATATATTATGTGAAATAACGCATGGCCTAACACTGTAGTTGTCAAACATTCATGCCATAAAGCTTGGGGATTTGCATGGTCTATAAGTTTTACATAGTTCTGATCAATTATGCTTCACAAAGTAAGCAACATATAACTAAAATCAACAAATAGAAGAGGTGCTAGCAAGATTAAGTCTTCAAATGTTGCTTCAAAACTATAATTAGCTCCGTCCCTTGAACAATTAATAAAGAACTGCCTTCATAAGACAACTGCAAACTTTACAGTATGTCAGTAACCTCGTGTTCTCAGATGCTTCTCCTCCTTGTGTTTTATACCATTCTAAATGCAAACACACACATTACAGTTTTAAAAAAATCTTAGTGTTTATCAAACATGACAGTGCTCTACTCAGTGACAAATTGCTAGTTATGGCTTCTGTACAAAATTACGTCTAATATGTGTGCACAACTACCTTATTTGGATAGAGTACAACATTTGGGTTTAGCCCTAAATCGTCTTTAAAATGCATATGCGAGTAATGAATGTTCTGGTAATACTGTGAGGATGTGCAAGCATTCTAAACTTTCTCCAATCAACTATGCAATAAGTGCTGTAGGCGCGTATGCTTCACTCCCAAAAGTAAATATGACAAGGAAATGTCACAATTCACAGATCACAGAAGACCCAAAGCATCATGAGAAAGACACACAATTACACAGACAAATATTGAATTTTTCAAAGTGTCAATCAGCCGAACAATCACAAACATAACGTCTCAAACTTAAGTGAGAGATTTGAATGAAAATAAAGAAAACTGACTTTAATTGATCATGTCTTTACTCTAGAGTATGTTGTAGTAAAAACCCACACATTATTAAGCTCTCATAGAGACCTCCTACCTTCTTCAATGTATCACCATAGACGAAACTTTAAATTATCTCTTTTGCAAGAGAGATGCTCCCAAAATCTAACATTACAAAACAATTTAACTTGCAATCGGTATTTGGCCATGCAACTGGTAAAAGGATCTATTTATACATGCATGTTATATAGCCTATCAGAAGTGAGTCATAAATGTTGGTAATGGCTGTTAAATAGGCTATAGTTAGACCATAAAAGTTTATCTTATTACCTTTGGAGTTAATCGTTTTTGACATGTGTTGTTTTTAAAAACAAATATCTACAAACAATCGTTGATTACTTCAATTAAAATTTTGGATATACTGATAACATAAGATCCTTTGGATAAAAATGAGATTTTACAAAGCAAGTTAGTATGACCAGGAAATGCCATTATAACAGACTACAGACCAACATTTCTAACACATTTCAAAAGTTGTTAAATAAATATTAGTTAAACGTAAGGTGATTAAATATCCTAAACTGTACCTTTCATAATGATAAGAAATGTATTTTATCTATTCTTTATGAATGACATTCTGAATGCAACATCTGTTGTATCTTGCATTGCAAAGCATACCTATCAACTCCTCATTATGTAATAACATAGCAAATAATTTGACAAGCCTATATAACATGTCTTTAAACTACAGTAGATCTAGCACAAAGATGAAACCCTAGTTATGCACCATCACACTCATGAAAGGCACCATTGCTCTTCATGGACATTTATATGTTAGTAAGATGATTCAAACAGTATGCGTTTTAAAACATTTAAATTGCAATATGAAGATATTTACTTATTTGTAATGCTTGATCTCTGTTTTTAAGTTTAAGTAATAGTCTTATGCCGTCAGATACATTATAAGCACACCTTTAAATTCATCTTTTAGTTCACCATAGTGGTGGCAAAACAAAATAAATGTATAAATTGATTCAGATTCAACCTCATTGTAATATTTGCAAGTCCCTTTATTCCTTGGAAATATCTGTCTGTGATACCTTCCCCTTTCAATATTTAGTGTATGGGCACTTATTCCAAATTTGGTAATTATAGAACTACTTGACTATAAGATTTAACTTAAAACTAAGTATATATTAAGAAATTCAACCTCTCTGTTTGATATAGGATACAGTAGTAGCTCTTCAAGCTCTGTCAATGTTTGCTGAGAGAGTTTATGGACGAGGATTAGATGTTGCATTGACCATAATGACAGAAGCCAGTGATACCAAATACTTTAACATATCACGTGACAATAGTCTTCAACTACAACAACATGTTATTGGCTATCCACGATCACCTCTAGTCATCAATGCAAAAGGAAATGGCTGCTTTATGTTGCAGGTATGGAATATTTGGATGAAAATATAACTAGTAATTCTTGGGATAATCCACTATCAGATATCAAGGTATATGCTATTCACCATTTAAGATTAATTCTTTCGCTGGCCTTTTTAGTGGCACACAGTTTACACATCAATGTACTGCAACCTGTCCACAGAATGTGATACAATGTTTGTGTGTTATAATGTTAAGTAAAACTGGGTTAATACATACACTTTTTAACCCTGCCAGTATTTGTCCAGAAAAAGTCCTCTGTTTATTACATCTGCTGGATATTGCACTCAGAATATAGTGCAATGATTGGCTGCTTGTGGACATGTGTCCGCAAGCAGCCAATCATTGTACTTCATTTTAAGTTTGAGAATGAACCAAAGTTTTATAACCTTTGGGCCAGGTCTCCAGATATGAGTGTGTAATTGGTTTAAATTCCATTTTCTTATTTCACAATTAAAACATATTTTAGGTGCTCAAAAGAACCGTCACATTAAGATGGTTCTTTTGAGTGCTTAAGACATATTTTTAAGCTGATGGATAGAAGAAAAAGAAATAATTTTATGATCAAAAGCTTTGCTTATCTGGACTTATGGAGACTGAAAGCTGGTGTATATTAGATGCCGAAAAGTTGCTACGATAAGTCTGCTTGGCAGGAAGAGATTTCTTAAAAAATCCTTCCTGACGTTTTAATTGGCCCATTAATCTACACTAATAATAGATTTTGAGGATTGTGATGCAAAGGGTTCGTTGAAAGGTAAACACCAACAAAACCTTCGCTAAAGAAGATGGTTGATATGATATGGGTACTTAACACATAGATGGTCAGTTAAGGTCTAAGATATCAAAACCTCTTAGCAAGGTTAGAGACCCAGGAATTATATCAGCGGATTAAATCACAATTTCTTGCAATTTAAAGTTGCCCATGTGTAAAAACTAAATGAACTTTGCATATACGGTTGGCATTTATAAATATCAACGTTTTGGTGCAAACATTTTAGAAAACGGTCTATTTCTTTTAAAATTATTGCGAAAATAGGGCGTTTTAATGGGCCAGAAAATAGCGTTAAAAATGCCAAAAACCTGCCTTGCTCGTGACGTCACAAAAATGACGTAATAAGTATGGCCAGCAAACTAATATCGGAAACGTCATCTCAGAAGATTGATGTATCCGCTGATATAATACCTGGGTCTCTAAATTTGCTAAGAGGTTTTGTTATCTTAAAGATCACTGTAGCAGAGCAGGCTTGTTAAGGCATGGCCTAGTCACACACTTCTAAGACGTGAGACAAAAGCTAATTATATCTTATGAGAGAAAAAAACAGGACACAGCTCAAATAATTTTCTTCTGACATTATCCTGTTTCTTTCAGACCACATACAGATATAATACAGAGAGCCAAATAATACCAGAAACTGGGTTCTACCTGACAGTAACCACTCCAGTCACCAAAGATATACTCAGTGATAATTGCCTATCCAGAGACCTGGTTCTATGTACAAAGTTGGTTCAAGAATATTTCTGTAGAAGCAGTTTATTTTATAACATTAATAGTTTTATTCTTAAAATTGAATCTATTTTGGAAGAACTAATATAAAACTTTTAAGAGGCTGCCTTTCTAGCATTTATTGCTTAAAATACCTTCGCATTGATCATGTAATGAATATAATAATGTTGCTGTTACAAATAATGCAAGGCTTTGTGACTATGTTGTGAGTGGTTTTGCTTGGTGGTTGTTTTGTGGTATAGTTCATTCTGCCCTTTCTAGTTTTGCAATCATCTAGGTGAGGAGAGAGCTTGTTTAATTGCGTTCTTCCTGCCATGTGGCTGACAGTGTCCTGTGTCTCTTTCTCACTGCGCTATGGGTTGGTCTGTAGTCTGTATTTGTAGCATTCCTTGGTCATACCCACTTGCTTTGTGACTATTTGTTTTGATAATCCAAAATATTGGTCCATCGATTTCATTATATGTGAAATAATGCATATTTAAGAGACTTTGTCGAAAAATTATATATGTAATCTCTAGAATATAGAAAAGCTGCAGTCTTTCACTGATACTTCAGATAGGCAGAGAACACATTCAGCAAAACTAAGCCTCCATATTATGCACTAATTCATGTAACAACCAACCATTAAGCATATTTTATACGTCAAAACCTTATAAATAAATAAGAGATAAAAAACACTGTGCCAACTCTGAAAAGAACGCTATTCCAGCACTCTGCTATTCTTATTCTGCAGCATGTCTCGATAAGCGAAGCAACCAGCTCTTGCGAACCCAGGCCTAAACCTAAACACAAAATGGAAACAACAAAAAATGATATGAACCATTATCACCGATTTGAAAAGTACAGCAGCAGCAGCATCCACCAGAGTGTGTCTTTATCATACTTATCCTAGAATTTAAAAAATGAGGTTTCCAACATGCCACATAAGAGCAAACGATAAAGACCCTAATCATTTTCCTCCAAGAGCAGTCTGTTCTCATCTATATATTTCTAATCTATTTTGACCAAATGTATGTGCAAATATGAAAATCAATTAAGTAAGGAGGCAAAGCTCAGGAATCAATACAATCAAGTACCACATCCAACCCAGGACACCACACGTACAGGAAAGTGACAAAACACAATAAAACATCACACACAAGAGAGCCAAGAAGTTAGCCCTTTCCCAGCAGGTGACCACAAGTCTGAATTGAACAGACAAGAAAGCATGAAAAATACAAAACTTTAATAACAAAAATGATCTATAAAGAAAGCACCGCCCTGGAATGGTGAGTTAAAATATTTTCTTTGGAGAGCCTAAACAAGTTCCACGAACAAGTGCAAGCCTCTTCCTTAGGTACAAGCTTTCATTGCAGATACCTTGGCTCAGATGATTCATCTGGTATGTCAGTTATTGAAGTAAGAATGGCCAGTGGATGGATGCCAGACCAAGCATCTCTCCTACAACTGAAAACCTCCTCAAAACTGAAGCTCAAGAAATATGAGATGGACAAAAGAAATCCTGACATTGTTGTATTTTATTTTGATGAGGTATGGATACTCATGGGCATATTGATACAATACTTGAAACCCCATAAAGCAAGCAAGAATTGTTGAGTGGTAACATTTCTGTTTAAGTCTGGAGAATTGCATGACCTTTGTACATCTAAACAGCCAAGCTGCCCATCTAGCTGAGGGCCTAAGTCTTAATCTTTCAAAACACTTATTTGTTATCTGCCGTTGTCATATGGATTTTGGTCTAAAATAGTAAGTGAGTATGATCAGGAAATACCACAATCACAAACTGCAGACAACCCTGTGGCACCGCGAGGAAGAGCCGCTCAACCATCACGAGACACCAGGAAGACAAATTAAGCAAAGCAATCAGCTCTCTCTTCCCCATCAAGATGATTGCAATACTAGAATGGACATAAAGTAACGTACAACAAAACATAGAACAATTACAGACTCCCACAATGGGAGTAACAATAAACAAAAAGTCAACAACAACAGAAATACTGTTTTCTATGGTATATTACAGTCAATATAAGGACCAGTTTATGAGATTTTGGTATTTATCACCTAAGCTTAAGGTTGCATTAAGACCATTGATAAGGAACCATTCTTTCATAGGATATTCATTTTAATGTTTAGGTGGCTGGTCATGCCTGCGTATATATATATCCTGATTAGTTTGTATTCTATGCTGACATTAAAGGTAACACTAAATATTAAAACTAAAGTCTGCAGACAAAATTTTACACAAGAGTGGATCCTTTGGAATTATTGGGTTCTGGCAGAAAATCGAATACCACTTACGCCAGTGCTAGCGTAGGGGTGTTAGGGTTACTGCACTTTCCGTTAAATCTCATAAATAGATTCAGTTAAACAGAATATGCTGTTTTCAGATTTCATAGGTTCACTCCAATGAGATTTTTTCAAAAATATTTTAGCAATTTTAAAAAGTGTATCTGTAGTCCAATGTTTTTTGATACCTCAGATGTTTGATTTTACAAAGCTAAATTATACCATAGGAGCTTGAAGTTCTGTCTTTATGTACCTCTACATAAGTGAAAGTTCAAAATTTCCAAAATCTTGAACTTTTTAAAAATCAAATGTTTAAACTTGCAGTATGCCAACAAATATCAACAATTTCAAGTTTAAATGATCAATTGTCTCTAGATAAACTGTAACTAAATGGGAAAAGCTACTATTATCTACAGAATTCAGCATTTTGAGGCTGACTTTTCTATAGAAAGCCAGCCTCAAAATCCGGAATTCAGAAATAATCCTGAACCTTTTCACCCATGCCTCTATAGCCTCAAAATTAAAAGCTCACAATGTCATTATGTTAAGGGTTTAGAAGTGATATAAGGATCGAACTACAAGCTCCTGTGATTATACAATTATGTAACTGATAAATGAAATATATATGTTTATTTCAATTGGATTAACCCACCTCTTTATTTGTAGATTCCTTTTGAAGAATTGTGTTTTTCCTTTGGTGTGGTTTTGGAAACTGAAGTAATAAACCAGCAGCCAGCAATGGCCAAAGTATTTGCTTATTATGAGTCAGGTAACAACTTATTTCCCCCAAAATGAATTATAGTAAATACTATGTATCTTTTAATAATGTCTACTGTTATCATTGGTAAACAAGTATGAAAATAAAATGCCAGAGACAGACCGCAAACCACGAGGATAGACACAGAACACAGTTAAATACACAAGTTAAAGAGCTCAATTAATGTAAAGCAACCAGCTCTCTTTTACTCAGCAAGATCATACTAAAACTCAATTTGATGCAATAATATCCCTACGTTGATTGGGTCCAAAACAAAATGAGAAAGATTTCTGGGATATTAGGTAAGTTTATGTTGATATTAGCTGATGCCAAATCTGAGACATCAATTTGAACGCTAATTCAGTAACTGACATTAAGTAACAAGCAAATTCAGAGAATGTATGCCCCCCTCCACTTTATGTTTGTCTTTGAATATATGAGCTTTCATGAAACCAGTTAAGTTAAAATGACTAAGTTCACAAAACAGAAAAAAAGAAACACAACTTCATCTGTGAATTTTATCCTAAGCACATACAGTTTAGATTACCGTGCACCCCAGGACAATTTTTCATGGGTGCTAAATTGTGTATGCGAAACAAGGCTGTGCTAAAAAATTAACCTGTTTGGGCTATGTAAAAATGCACGTTTTTCATTGCAAAACCAGAAAGACACAAAGAAACAATGAATCAACAACAGAACCACTGCCTTAGAACGGACAGCAGCCGAAGTCACTGGGGGTTTAAATGCATTTTACTGGAATCTGACAGCATAAGGTCAACAGTTCTGTTCAGTAAAATTCTTTTGCAATTTAGATAAACATTGGACTTTTAAAGTACACTCACGGTTCAGCAAAAAAGACAGGTAGCTGTTCTGGATCCATAGTGTTTTCAAATAAGGATAACTCCAGGTTTAGCAGGCAGTGTTCTGCTTTCAAATACCTGAACAAAATAGTCCTGCATGGCGTACTAAGAGCCATTTTCTTAGAAGAGAACGAAATGCATCTAAAAGTAATCACTTAACTGATTATATTGTTCCAGGTTTACAATCTACAGTTATGTATGAAATGTCCAAATGTTCAGAAGATACAGCTGTTGAAATAGACTTCAGTATTGATGACAGTGATTTATACATTGAAGGATCAGAAGAGGAGAAAAGAGAAATGCCACTAAATCTAGGTAGGTATTATATACTGCTTGACGAAAGAAGTGAATATAAAACAATGCTTATCATAAATGCCTTAAATATTCTGCAATATGCATGCTCATTGCAGATGTGTAAATTTCGGTCTGAAACTAGAACAGGGAACATTTGTGTCCAAGTATTTTGAATTTGGGCCAGTAGTTCAAGAGATGATGTTTAAATGAATGTTTTTTTCTATTCTAGCTCTAGTGGCCATTTTGTTTGGCAGAGCCAAACCATATGTAACATTTTGGTATATAGAATTTAGTGAGGTACATTTCTATGAAATTATTATGAATTTGTGTCAGTGGTTCAGAGGAAGATGGCCTTTAAATATTTTGCTTTAGTTTTAGCTCTGGTGGCCATTTTGTTCATCAGAGGAATTGTTTCAGAAATTTTAGCATACTATTATGAGGAACATTTCTGCTAAATTTTTTAGATTTTAGGCTAGTGGTTCAAATATCGTTTAAAGATATCTCTATCTTAAGCTCCAGTTGCAATTTGCTCAGGAGAGCAGACTCATTTGTGCAATGTTTTGGTAGAGGGCATTATGAGGAAGATTTCTGTCAAATTATTTAGAATTTGGCTTAGTGGTTTAATAGGAGCATACGTTGTGTAAAAATATTACTGTTTTCAGCTATGGTGGCCATTTTATTCAGTGGAGGGGAATCGTTTATGCAATTTTGATTGAGGACATATGAGAAACATTTCTGTGCAATTATTTTGAATTTGGTCTTGAGATCTTTAAAGATTTTCCCCTGTTTTTAAAACTGCATGGTGGCCAT
Organism: Loripinus fragilis; assembly: GCA_964019695.1. Lineage (NCBI taxonomy): Eukaryota > Metazoa > Mollusca > Bivalvia > Lucinida > Lucinidae > Loripinus > Loripinus fragilis. Next base: position 91,439,613 of record OZ026522.1, read on the forward strand.
TTTGTATAGCGGAGGGTAACCATTTGTGTAGCATTATGGGGAACATTCCTGTGAAATTATGGTTCAAGATGTTCTTTAAAGATTATTTCAGTTTGTAGCTCTGGGGGCTATTTTTCTCCCCCGCAGAACAGACACATTTGTTTGAAGAGGGCATTATGTGGTTTAGGACATGTCGTTTAAAGATAAAGTTTATGGACGATACACAACAAAAATGACTTCATAATAGCTCGCCATGAGCCTTTGGCTCAGTTGAGCTAAAACTATAATTGCTTTTGTGTGTGTATAATGGCATATAGTTTGAAAAAAAGTTTTGTCCGATGAAAGATAACAATATGGCCGCTAAAAGGGCCACCGCCTGTAGGATTGCACTTGTGGACACTCTAATTTAGTCATTAATTGCCCAATTTCTTCCAAATTACATATAGGTATTACTTTCACCGTACACATTCCCAAGATCAACTGTGGGTATTGTCCGATGAACTATAACCAAGATGGCTGCACATATGGCCCCCGCCTGTTAGTTTGCATGTGTGGTCACTCTAACTTGGTCATTTATTACTTAATTTCTTCAAAATTTCATATATGGACTACTTTCATCAAACTTTTCTTCATGTCTTAATATGTCTTAATATGGGTTTTGTCCGATAATCAAGACTGTCTCCAAAACAGATATCCTCTCTTCACTGAAGGCCGTTATGTGGGCCGTCTGACTGTTCTAGTAATTTTTAATGATGTTATGCGCAACAACAAAAAATTCAAGACTTCCCTCTAAGATATTTTGCTTCTGGAACAAGCTCCATGGAAAAGCCCATCTAAGTTGTAATTTTATATCTTAGTTTTGATCAGACGTGCATGTATTACCACTTCTAGCACATATAAAATGGGTTAAACAATCCAAAACACATCCCATTTTCACACATCTTGTTGGCTTCTAGTATACCTTCATTATGAGAAAAGTAAATCTAAAAAAAAAAAACAGAAAATTCTCTGACCTTGTAATTACATTATCAACGTAGGAATCCATAGGCTGTTGCATGACTTAAGGATGATTTAGGGATTATTTGCTTATAGCCTGCATCCGTGTGTAAAGACAGTTCTTTGAATTATGTTTTATGGTAAATTGGCCATTTTATTGTGCTTTAATTTAACATAACAGTAATTATTTGTCGCATCACCCATATTTTCAAAGATATATAAGATTTTCATAAAGGACATAAACATCCTGCTTTCAAATTTCTTAATTGTTACATATTTTGTAAATCTGTACTTTGGTCACCGAGCTTTACCATTCTTAAAGATATTACAATAAAATCCTTGCAATTTAGAAGGTTGGTCTGGTCAAAATTATTACTATATTTTTTCTGAGATGTTTTACTTCTGACATAGTATCGCATTTATTAATACAAAAAAGATATTTTCAAATGTCAAACACACGGAGCCTGCACAATGAACATATTTGAAAGCAGTAATAGTGATTTTAATTTAGTTCCTAAATGTTGAAAAACATTAGGGTGAAAGTTTGATCCATTCCTCATTTTGAACAGATTCGCCTAAAACTGTGCCTGCTGTCAGCGAAGAGAATTTGAAGGCGGAAGAGCAGAGTGACAATGTTCCAGCACCAAGTTTGGTTCAAGCATGTCCACAATGTGTCACAAGCGGAACTATTGGAGTCCTACATGATCTTTGTGACAGGCAAGGTAAACAATTTAAGTAGAAGTTTTTGTCATGGCATCCTAAAGTGGACTTTTCTGCGTTATATTTAACCTGTATTTTGATGAGACAAAATCATGATTCAGTCAAAAAAAAAAGTAAATGTATATTTTGAATTTCAAAGTTTATAAACACTATACTGTTCTTCTATTCCTGAAGTCATAATTAAAGGGTACTTTGATTCCCTGTTTTTGCAGCGACAATACTTAAATTTAATTTCAAGCATGGAACCAGAGATGGAAAATATGATGATGTAACATCAACAAAACACGTGATGTAGCCCAAACAATTTATAAAATCAGAATACTGTCCTCTAAAAAGGTATATACATGTATTAAAACTAGATCTGGTGTACAGTATCACATCTCGTGGATGAGCTAATATGAGCCCTATTTGTTTCATCATAGTGTGTTAATTTGATTGGAGTGTTTCTCCATGATGATACATTGCAATAGTTAGAAGGCTTCAATGCGAGCTGGACATTTCTTGTACTTTGTCAGCAGAATCTAGGGCGAAGATTTGGTACCAGTAAAATGCATTTAAGCTCCTCGGTGGCTCAGGTTGCTGTCCATTCTGAGGTGGTGGTTCTGTTGTTATTGACTTTTTGTTTATTGTTACTCCCATTGTGGGGGTCTGTAATTGTTCTATATTTTGTTGTACATTACTTTATATCCATTCCAGTTTAGCAATCATCTTGATGGGGAAGAGATAGCTGATTGCTTTGCTTAGTTGGTTTTCCTGGTGTCTGGTGATTGATGTGTGGCTCTTCCTCGGGTTGCCATGGGTTTGTCTGCAGTTTGTGATTGTTGTATTTCCTGATCATACTCACTTTTTATGGTGTAAGGAGTGTAAAGTTTCTTCAGATCTGAGTTTATGTTGGTATTCCATGTTTCCTTTGCATCTAAAATGCATATATAGATGGATGGCTGAGAATGGGTTTGCTCCCCCCCCCCCCCCTAGGGAATTTTGCAGACATATCCTATCTTGTAGAGAATTGAAAGCCGAGTCTTTTAAGAGATGTTTTCACTCTGTGCTCCGGGGCGTTAGTCTGTAACAGCCTGTAACATACGTTACTTAATCAAACAGAAAAAGTAAATTGAAAGTTTGGGCTACAAATTAAAGACATTAAAATATTTATTTTTAAAAATCATTCATATAGTCTGCATACTGGATATCTTAACTACGTATGACAGCCATTTGAACAAAATTGCAGCTTCCTAAGGTGTCATATGCGTTACATAAATCAGATAACCCATTAAAATTTGCAAGTGTGGCTAACATCATTTACATTCACAATCTCTCTGTGTGTTTAGCAAAATGTTTTTAACCATGTCTGACTAGCTTATGCAATTGGCTAACAGAAAAATTAAAGTTTGTTTCCCTAGCTTAAATAATTTTTCTGGAATAAGCAATTAAACAACCGTACCCCTACCCAGTTTTAAGGTGAAATGTTTGGTATTAAAACTAAAGAAAAAATAGTTAAAAAATATTTGCAGTTGATAAATGTGTTTCATTGTTTGGGATTTATTTGCTTATATGAAAAGACTCATAAATCTGCAAGTTTGTTGCAAAATTTTAATATCGGAGGCTGTAACATATGTTACCTGATGGTTTAAATGGGCAAGCTCATTGTCTTTACGTAAGATATGCCTAAAAATGTTTTAATCTCCTCGAGGGAATTTTGCAGACATATTCCTTCTTATAGTACAACTCAAGCTGCATCGAATAAGGGATGTTTGCACTCTCTATGTTGGGGCGTCTGAAACAGCGTGTTACATGCGTTACTATATCAAATAAAGGAAAATAAGTTTGAAAGTTTGAGCTAAAATTGTGAAAAAACTCGTAGCTGTTAGATATCTTACATTGTTTAGGGATTTTGAACTGGCTAGTATGATAAAGACTTATAGATCTGCTAGTTGTCATCAAGTTTTAAAGATCTGACAGCGTTACATATGTTAGCGTGATAAGTAAAATCATCAAACAGTATTTTGACATCAAGCTGAGTAAGGGCCTGCTCCATCCTAACCCCCTTTGGAATTTTGCAGACATATTACATCTTATGTAACCATTCAAGGTGCATTTAATAAGAAATGTTTGCACTCTGTAAGTCGGGGCGTTAGCCTGTAACAGCTTGTTACATATGTTACTATATCAATTTGAGAATAAGAAATTTGAATGTTTGAGCTACCAAAAGAAGACATTAAAATCATCTAATAAATTGACATTCTTATAGTCTTAATACTGGATGTCTTTACTACATATGGAAGCTGTTTAACATTAATACGGCTAACTGTGATGTTATGTGCGTTACGTGAACCTAATTATAATGTAAAAGCTATAATTGTGGCTATCATCATTTAGTTAAACAACTACTATGGCTTGGTTTTAAACTGTTTTATTCGATTTTACAAACATATACTCAATTGATGAATAGAAAAAACTAAGTTTGCTTTTCTATCTTAAATATATTGTCTTATAGGAGCTAATACACAGCCCTACTCCCAGTTTTACAGAGAAGCGAATTTTGTTATTACCGTTTAAGTAAAACGCATGAAAGCAATTACAGCGTGTGGATATTTTTCATTTTCTTAGTCTGTCTTGCTCATATATCTGGAAGATGTCATTATGTTTAAGATCAGGACAATTAATGTGTACATATAAGTCTTTGGTGCCAAAACACTAGAAATTATATTCAATTCTGATTATCAAGCCCATGGAGTGTTGTTACAGATGTTTTCAATATTTCCTAATACTGTGTATATATTCTAAATATAGAGCCACAAATAGGAAAGATAGTTTTACATTTTACAAGAAAATACAATAATGAAATGGTCCAAACTATTTCTCATCGATTTAACACTCATGTTAAACGTTTGTCATTGTCTGCTTCTGTGGTAATCATTATTATCACACGCCTCCTTGCAACTAGTAGAATCATCACACAATATTTCAACCATTTACTGTTATTCAATTTTACCACCAGTCTACTCAAATTGATGAGCCATTATCTACTTTCCAATTTTGCCATTCATGGCTTGGAACATTCGGAAACTGATATGAATTCCAAATAGTTGGCTCTTTGAGTATGTGTTTCAAGTGATACTCTGCAAGTAGGAGAAAGACTAAAGCTTTACAAGGAGGAAAACTATGCCATTAAGAGCAATGAGTACCTGGACTGATGTACCTAAATTTTTCTGTGATAAAGAATCATATCTTAGCTGGTTAACTTTTATAAATGTAGCCTTTCCATACATGCAACCGACATATTTTCATCTAATAATGTCTCTGCACTTATTATCTTTCCCCAAGCATTCAAAAACTTTTTTGAAGTCTTAGTACTTCTGAAGTGCTGAAACCGAGGTAACTATTTCCCTTCAGATAAACGAACTAGATGTATCAGAGCAGGTAAAGCAATAAATGCAGGATGAACAGAGCGCAAATTAGACCCTTTCAATTCAATGATTCTCTAAGTTTCTAAGATAAGAGCGCTTATTAAAGGATGTAACATATATAACTCGTCATAATAAATGAGCAAGGGCATTGTCGTGACATCCTTTTTGATAACACAGTCAGAGGCAAGTGTTTTCAATTACAGTGTTTTCAATGGATCATGAAATGAGGCACCTTATCAACTTGTGTACTCTGTATAAATCTTCCATAGAGCATAATATAGAATTACTGGTTATCCCATTCTACCTATAGTCCACTTTCCTTCTTTTGAATGCAACAGCTAATGGTATGGCTGCAATAACTGAGAAATCATAGGTTTTACATTATTTTAAGACATGCTTCAATGTACTGACATCAAAAAACAACCAACTGCAAACATAATTGATGGCAATGTCCAACTTCATATTCTTTCTCCTATACCAGATAACTTTCAAGGTGTAACAGAAATTGTTTCAGACGGTCTGCCCAAACCATCAAGAGTCAACATTGTAACTAAAGAAAACTTATAAAGTTCTTTGGGCGCAGCAAAATACTATTGATCTAAGACCTGAGGACTTAAACACCAAAAGACTGGAAAGGTTCCATGGCAAATGATGCAAAAAAGCAGCCTATCAAATTTCTGTTCGACCAATGTCAGAAATCTTAAAGTATTCTTAGAGGTACACGGTAGAGACATAGATTTTGCAAAATCAGAGCAAAGTTATCATTTGACTAGCACGGATGCAGAGGCAGCTGCAGTTAAATTGCTCTTGCCACTTCACAGGATGAGATATATACCAGAGTCATACTCCATTGTATGCATATATGTGAAATGGCATTAAACCCATATTTAATCAGGTGTTTGATCCCATGACACTGACATGCTGTTTCTGCTTTTGAAGAATGCTAAGGATTCAAGTTTGGCTGAGTCAAGTTGTTTGACGCTGGCACTGGCCACACATACAAAGAAACTTAAGCCTTTTGATGGCAAAAGAGGAGGATCACACAAAATGCTTATAAGTGATGTTTGTCACAATTACCAATTTTAAAAAGTAATCTTAATTAATGTAACACATATAACACCATAGGAAGCTGAATATTTGTTAAAAAAACCTTTTCTTATGTATCAAAGGTATTCAGCATGCAAACTACATAAATAATTCAAATGAATAGATAGTTTTATGTCTTCTTTCTGTTTCTCAGACCTTCAATTGATTTATTCTTAAATTGATATGGTAACATACGTATCATACCATTACAGGCTAACCCCCTAGTTAATAGAGTGCAAACATCTCTTATTTGATGCAGCTCGAATTGTTCTCTAAGTCTGCACAATTCCCAAAGGGGTGGAGAGGAACAGGATTGTACTCAGTTTGCAGTCCTAATACTATGCCATGATTCTACTGGTTGTGATGAAATGGGTGATTATTTTGCCATAGAAGCAGACACAATGATAGACATTGTGAAGGTGACTTGAATAAAGATTGTTTTTGAATAATTTTATTTAATAGGAATATTTATTAAATTGTGTCATTTAAATGAGAACTATTATTTTCTATCTATATGTCTATATATTTTAATATTATAGGCATTAGGAAATATGTGATTAAAAAGGTTATATATAACATAGGTAACACAATTCCATGGACTTGTTATCAGCAATGACTGTAATTACTAAAACAAAGGCACCAGAGGCTAGAGATTAATAGGAAAACACGTGAAAAATGGATTTTTTCCGAAATATCATCTCTTACTTCCAAGAAAATTTCCTTGCTCATTCATTATGCCATGTAACATACGTTACATACTTTAATAAGTGCTCTGATCCTGATGTCAAAGTTGCAAATGTATGATTCTTTATTGCATTAGCAAGACAGTGCCAAAAATGTAAGATATTCACGAGCGTCAAATATTTTCATATATTTTTCTTCAATAATAGATACCAAAATTGGATACTTAAAATTGGGGGTAGGGTTGTTTAATAGCTCATATAAAACAATGTATTTGAGTTAGAAAAGCAAACTTTGTTTTTTCTATTAGTCAAATGAGTATTTTAGGAAACTAAGATTAAAAACACTCGTAAAAATGCACAAATTGTCTGTAAAATGAAATGATGTTAGTCACGATTTCAACTTTCAAAGGGAAATTTAATCTATGTAACGAATATAACACCATTGAAGGCTGTAATTTTGTTTAAAATGCTGCTTTTATGTAGCTTAGGCACCCAGCTTGCAAACTACATAAGAAATTTGAATAATTAGATTGTTTTATGTCTTCTTTCTGTAGCTCAAACTTTCATTTTGATTTTTTCCTTAGTTTGTTACAGTAACATATGTAACAGGCTGTCAGAGACTAACGCCCCGGAGCACAGAGTGCAAACATCTCTTTAAAGATGCGGCTTGAAATTTTCTTTAAGATAGGATATGTCTGCAAAATTCCCTAGGGGGGGGAGCAGGACCTTTTTTAGCTCGAAGCCTAATATACCGCATTGTGTATTATGTTGGAAAAGAATGACATATGCCTGCCAACAGTCAAACCCTTACATATGAGGCTCAAAACTTATCAATCAGCCCTCATATAATATCAACTCCTTCAACCGTTGTACAGAATATATATAAGAATATGTAATTTAAAATTATTTTCCCATTTCTCATCTGAAACATATGTTGTGGGTACTTAAAAGAACAGTCTCAATTAGACAACTCTTTTGCGCTCACTTAAACAAACAACAGATACAACCAAAATTTACATTTCACTTCTCATTGCAGCACATTCTGTAAGTACTCAAAAGAACCATCTCACTAAGATAGCTCTTTAGCAAAAAAAACAAAAGTTATAAAACTGTCACTGATAAATAATAAAAATTATTTTCTTTTATATCCCGATCAAAACACATGTTGTGGGTACTCAAAAGAACCATCTCAATTAGACTGCTCCTTTGACCACCTAAAACATTTAAAACCATCACTACTAAACATATGTTGTGGGTACTCAAAATGATTGCTCATTTGAGCATACAAAATAAATGTTAAAACATTAATTAACAATTAAAAATCATCAAAGATCTACACTAGTTTTAAGTACTGGGATCATTTGTCTAAATACTTTGACAGAATGCACAATCAGGCCCTAGGGTATAAAACTTTTTTTCATGCAGCCTCAACTGAGCATGAAATTTATCTTGCACATAAATGTTAAAATGCAACAATTGTTGCCATTTTAAAAAAATCTGCAGGATAAATACAACATTTGAGAATTTTAAAGTGAGAAAAGTTTATTTTTCGGCATTTATTGTATGTGAGCACTGGAATTTCATGCTCAGTTGAGTGCCATTTTTTATAACCTTAAAGCCTAATTGTCATTTTGGTCAAAAGTATGAAGACATATATGCACAGTACTCAAAATATAGTAGGTCTTGGTTGAGAAGAAAGAAAATATGATTTTTAATTGTTTATGAAAAAGTTTTATAACCTGGGGTCATGTATAGATATAGAAGAACAAACACTGAAAATATTGTATACATCATTATTATTTTCAGATTCTAAGGTATTTTGACATTATATGATATCATGCTTGTTAATATTTTAAAATCACATATTTATTTGATAAATGAATCAAATCAATATCATAAAAAAAGTATCAAAACTTCTTTCTTTGTTAAATAACTTGCTTCCTATGCCAGATGCTGCAAAAAATGTTAAAAATGATTAGAATAGGAAATACATAGGTTTGCCAAGTTTCATAAAGGTACAGCAGTTTGTTCATATTTTTTTATTGCATTGGGTCTGTCCTCCCAGCCTGAAATTCAGAATCTGAAATAGCAGAAAAATTCCAGAAAACACATCCTGGAACTTCCATGCCGTAACTGATTCTAGTAGAGGTATCTTCAAAATTTAAACTGTTCTGTGCGAATTTTTAACAGCTCTTTATAATGTATTTAAGGACAATTGAGATAAAAAAAATCAGCTGGAGTTGCTACTCCTAAACGAGCAGTCTTAACTGGGACCATATTGTTTGCATTTGTCTACTAAAGTACAGTAAAACCTGTCTTAAGCTGCTACTCAAAAATTACACCAAAATTGGTTTTCAAAGCCGATTATTGCTTAATGCAGGTCATAAGTATTGCAGAATGCTCCAAAGGGAGCATTCTGCAATACTTTCAACCTTCATTTAGCTACCATTTTCCATTAAAACCTTTATTTTGTCTATTTTAAGTGGCCACTTAAAACAAGTTTTAAAGTACATTCACAAATGAGAGAACAAACAATAATTGATGTGAATGGCGGGAAAAGTGTTAAATACTAAAAACTTTGGGATAAAGTGTAGAAACAGAGGTGTTTAAGAATCTTATCAGGGTCTGCACCAATTGTTGAGTAACACTCTTCACTGACAGAAACACAATGCTTTTTCTGATCAAATTACATACCGTAATGCACCAAATACTATTTTATCAAATTGGGTGAAATATTTCATCAGTATAAAGAGTCTGAAACACTTTTCATTCATGAATATGGTAAATGCTCTAAAATTTCAGACACTTTTCACTTTCTGTTCTCAAATAAAATGTTACTTATCAGGGTTGGAATTCACAAAATGCTTATCGGAATAGCAAACAGGGAAGACCTTGATCAGACTGCTTCTTCAGAAGCAGTCTGATCTGGGTCTGCACCGTTTTGTCTAGGCCTTTGTAGCAGGCAACTAGTGTTCAAAATTTTAGAACATTTACTGTAGTTTTTCTTTTCTTTTCATAGTGTGGACAGTAGAATTCACAGGGAACCAATTAGTTATCAAGGTTGTGGTAACAGATGATATCAGTCCACCAATTGAAATGCCAGTTCCACTAATGTCAGAGGACTGCTCAGAGTGCACAGCACTGCTGCTTAACAAAGGTTTTGTCTTTCGTTTTACTTTTTTTCCAAATAATATAGTTCAGCCATAATGATGAGACATAATAAAATTAGTCTAACAGTACTTCCCCGGTGTATTCATGTCTGGCAAGACTGCACTGATGTGCATGCTGATGTGAACCCATACTGCTCGTCAGTTTGATTCTTATGGCATTTATTGTTGACTTCATTACAAGCTTTATCAATGACTTTTCTAATATGAACCCTGAGCAATTCTTTTTCTTTCAGAAATAAGAAATTAAACCTTTTCATTCTGATAGATTTTCGCATACACATTGATAAATGCATTTTGTATTTTAAGGGTTCAAAGGTCGAAATTTCTAAATTGTAAAAGTGTGCCAGAAGTTGGTTTTGTCTTGGCAAACAGTGCAGACGCTGATGAAATGCCGCCTTATGTGGCCTTTCATCTAGGTCTGCACTGTTTGCCTTAGTACCTGTTCACCAATATCCAGAAGGAAAAGGGTTGAAAAAAGAAACTGGATTCTTATTTATCTAGACTTTTCTATACAGTGCAGTACCTTTATAACACACCTCATAACACAGATTTGAAAATAACAGTCATGTTGTGGTTTCCAAATTTTTTTTACAATTCAATATTACAAAGGAATTATTTCCCTATACTTCTTTTGTAATATTATCCCTTTATAACATAATTCACTTATAACATGTTATAGCATTATAAAGGGACTACACTGTATTTGTATTATTTGTTAATTTATCTTTCATTCTTTAACCCTAAAAGCGCTATCAAACATTTGCAGAAGACAGTTCATTTTTTGTCCCTAACTCAGCTTTTAGAAATCAAATAGGAATTGGATTCATGTGAGGCATCTGCCAGTAGATGATTCACATGAAATATCAAGCCTTACTTTACATGGAAATCAAATAGGTATCAAAAAATCAATCTTGATTGGCGCTTTAAGAGTTAACTACAAAAAGTTCATGTGTCATATGTCCAGATAAACCAAAGAATTTATGCATAATATTGTGAATGTTTATTTCTTTTCCATCAGTTTAAGCTTTTGTTTTGGGTGCTCAAAAGAAACCTCTCATTGAGATCATTCTTTAAAGGACCGACGACAGCTGCTTTGCTGAGAAATAGGAAAATTATTCTTAATTACATAATTTTAAGGCCGGATTAACCTTTAAGGTGCAAATCATAACAGCAGCAGACAAAAATAAAGCTTAAATTTCATGCTAGCAGTTGACAATGAAATATATTTCTAAAACTAGTCTTGTAATATCTTCATTTGTGGGAAACAAAGCTTGAGCAGCTGATTACATGAAATATCAGGTACTGCTTCTGGAAGTAGTGTCAAAATTTGAAAATGTCTGCTGCAAATACTTGTTTTCTTTCATACATATTTATACAATAAGTATGGAATTGTCCATTTTCTATTTTAAAGGGTTGACTGTCAAAATTTCTATAAAATGATGTATTTCTGCACCCGAAGATTGTTTTTATCTTAGAAAAAAGTGCAGACCCTGATGAAATGTGGCATTTCATCCGGGTGTTCACTGTCGGATAAAGTACCAGTTTATAGGTAGCCAGAATGAAAAGGGCTAAAGATTAAACCCAGGAACTTTCCTACCTTTCTGAAGCCGGGGCCAGGGGCCTGTTGCATTTGGGAAAAAAGCATCTCTGACCATAAAATTGAGAAAACCTGAAGTGGACCGCCATTTTAAATGGATAAAAAAAAACATATAAGAAATTAGCAGTGTAAAGTTGCTTTAATTGCCCACCATAAAAATACATGAAAAATTGCATAAAAATGTGAATGAAAACATGTTTTCATTCACATTTTTATGTAATTTTTCATACATCTGTAACTTTGATATTTTTTTTATCAGATTTTAACAATTTTTCAGCAAAAAGAAAATTAAGAAAATGTGAACGATATACACCATTATGGGAAGTTTTAGCTCATTTTTGAATTGGGAAGGGGCTGTTATTCGGCCCCAAATCAGGCCTAGGAAAATCCCTGATTAACCTCTTGTCGTTTCAGATGAGAAGACTCTTGCCTTCCTGAAGGTGTCCGACTGGTCATATTTGGGAGTGAATATTATCCAGCCAGAGACAGTTATTTTACCATGGTCACTAGTACTACAGGAGTCAGTACAAAAAGCCTTAAAAAGTTGCCCTTCATACTAACATAGATACAGATCAACAAATTTGGGCGAAAAAATTGAGTATATTTTCTTATCCATCAGCTTAAACATGTGTTTTGGGTGATCAAAAGAACAGTCTCATAGAGACGGTTCCGGTTCTTTTGAGTACCCACAACATATGTTTGAGTTAAAAAATTAAAAAAATAAGAAAAATAGTTTTTATTATGCACATTTATCGAGAGGCCTGATACTGAGCTTAACAAAACTATGATCTACTACATGTACAGGACTTACTAAGCAGTTTTGAACTCTTTAAGTTCAAAGAACTCAATATCATTGATTGTAAAATAACATTGTAACCAAATGTCCAGATAAACCAAAATACTCTTTAAGACTTCTACTGTCCACAAGACACTCTTCAAGGGGATGCACAGGTTTAGATAAACAAAAAATGACAGCTTACAATTGTAAATATTTTCTTACCCATAATTTTTAACATATGCTTTGTGTGTTCAAAAGAACTGTCTCAATTTGAGTACCCACAACATATGTTTTGGTTGAGAAATACGAAAAATATATTTTTGATACACACTCTTAACTAAAGGCCCGGGATGATAAAAAAAAATAATGGTGGAGGTATACTCTAGTTTATACAGCTGATCTAATTTGACGATTTGATATTTAAAGATATACAATGGGAATTTATAACTTCTCAAAGAATAGCAAAAAAACTTGTTTGTTGGAAGGGAGTTATCTAATTAAGTGTAATTTCTCATATGGAGGTCTGCACAGTTAGGCAAAGCAGAGCTATAATGCTGAAAAGATTCAAAGCACAGACATAGGTCAAGATATACCATATATCCAGATAAGGAAATTTTATGTGCGTAAAATTGTTATTTTCTTACCTATCAATTTAAACATATGTTTTTGGTGCTCAAAAGAACCGTCTCATCGAGACGATTCTTTTCAGTACCAACAACATATGTTTTGTATGAGAAATAAAGAAAATAGTTTTCCAATACGCACTCTTATCTGGAGGCCTGATAAACACATTTTGATTGTAAAATTATGAATATTTTTCTAACTGATCAGTTTTAACATTCGTTTTGGATGTTGAAAAGAACTGTCTCATTGAGACCTTTTTTTCAGTACCCAAAATGTATGATTTGGTTGAGTTATAAGAAAAAAATGAAGCACTCTTATCTAGAGGCCTGCAAACACCATGTTTCATGCCAATATTGCACGTAAAATAAATATAAGATCTTACATGAGTGCTCATGTTTTATTGAATTTATCAAATGAGTTGGGGAAAAGCGATAAAATGTGAGGCTTGCCGAGCATTTTATCACTTTTTCGCAACGAGTTTGATAAATTCAATAATACAGGAGCATGAATGTTAGATTCTATTTATCATATGACATTAACACTCCTGCGACTAGAGTCTGTCCTATTTATAGAACTCCATTAGGATGCTATGAAAACCCGATCAGATCTGATCTATCTATTTACTCTAGTCGTAGTAGTGTTAAGATTACTTTAAAATCTGATTTCTGGCGTAAAAATGTTATAATTTTGTCATTATGTATGTAACATTGTTATGTACGTCATAATGTTTCCCGAAAATCTGTAAATCGATTTCATTGCATGGCGTTATTTCACTCCCAGACGCGACATCATATGATAATCCTGATTATTATATGTATGAAGTGTGATGAAGATATCTTAAAACGATTTTAAGTTACAGATTGGACATGATTAAACCGCAAAATCTACTATTTTAATGTTTCAAAGGGCTATAACTCAACAAAATAGATAGATGGACAGACAGGCAGATGCCCAGGGGAAAACAATATGTCTCCCTGCCCTAAAGACAGGAGACATAATAATGAAACTAACATAGTAAGCCTTATTATCCAACTATCTCTTCTCCTGCTTGTGGAGACAATAACCATGATTGCTAACAGTATTCTTATCTATCAGTTTAAACATGTGTTTTGGGTTTTCAAAAGAATCGTCTCATTGAGACGATTCTTTTGTGCGCCCACAACATATGTTTTGGTTGAGACTTTAGAAAATAATTTTCAGTTACACAGTCTTATCTGGTGGCCTGTTGGGTCTTGCAAAATGTTGGGCCTGATCTGCATCCAAACTGTTTGACACTGATGGTACCCTCCATTAAAGACATTTTTTTTAAAAAAGTGAATTTAAACAAAATACAGACAACTTAAAAGCGTGCAAATTTGCCAGCATCCAGATTTAACCTGAAACCTTTCATTCATGGTTTTGTGTTCACAAGTTGCTTTAAGTATTGTCCCAATGATGCTTCCAGAGTATCCCAGAGTTCATACAGGCAAGTTTGTGTAGAATTCAAGGACTTTGAAAGACTCCCCTATGGTTTTCAAGGATTGCAAGATTATGAAACATTAACAATTTACTTTCTAAATGAGAGACTGAGATAATGATGAAATAAGTGTTAGAAAATGAGTATAAAATTGTTGTGCCTTAATTTAGTGCAGCATACGCTGCACCAACTAATGGTACAACAATTTTATACTGATTTTGATATCCACTCCATATCAAAGTTCTTTCAAGCCTGCTGGAACCTTGTTAAAGTACTTCCCAGTCATCAATAACTGTCATTGTAGACAATTCTGGTAATTTTTCCCCCTCTCACTTCCCGCACTCTTTTACAATGTCTCAGTATTGTCTGAATAGATCTTCCAACACTATCAATCTTTAGGCCACCATAATCCTTTATATCTTCATCTGTGATAAAATAACAACCTGAAATATATAGGATATTATATGAGTGTTCATGTATTATTGATTAAACGAGTTGCAGAAAAGTGATAAAGTGTGAGGCTCTTTTATCGCTTTTTCGCAACTCATTTAATAAATTCAATTATACAAAAATAAGAATGTTAGATTCTATTTATCACATGAAATTAAAATAACTTTGAAATCGCATTTTTGGTGTGCAAATGCCAGTGTTATCGGAATGGTTCCAATATGGCTACCCCTGGCACAATATTGCCGAAATGAAAAGTTAAGTTTTAGGGCTGCTTATTTAAGATATTTACGGCTGGGAGTAAGTTTATACATATATGAGATCAGTCGCAGTTTAGGTGATCTAAAAGTCAGAAAACTAAAAAGTTTGAAGAGAAGAAAACACATGGTTAAACATCATACATCCGTACATTTTTCTGTGTACACATGAACGCATGTTGATCATTTACATTGCGATGCATACTGTTGTCAATTTATGCGTATATGGATGCAGGATCCTGCGTCCCATAAATCCCTGCAGAATATGTGGATGCACAGGCTGATCTGAACCATTTGCTGGATACCGGCTCATATGGCCAATGTCACAGGGGTACATGTCTTTGGGATTTGCAATTGAGTTGGAATCAAATATTAGATTTTTAACTTCTTGTATAAAATAGTCAGTACCTTTACTATTTTCTAACATTCAGGTACAGTAAAACCTGTGTAAAACGGCCACTCCTAAAAAAAACAAAAATTGAATTTCAAATCCAATTATCACTTAATGCAGGTCAAAAGTATTGCAGAATGCTCCAAGGGGAGCATTCTGCAATGCTTTGACCTTCATTAAGCTACCATTTGTCATTAAAATCTTTGTTTTGTCTATTTTTCAGTAACCGTTTTACACAGGTTTCACTGTATGTTACCTGCTCCTTTTCATTCAATTGGGTATGTTAATGTTAATTGGGTATTCAATTCTTTTTTAAATAAATGTTTATTTGGGCATTTTGTTTTTTCAAATGTAAATGTTTAAAACTGTAGATGTTTTTTCTAGACTAGAGGTCCTGAAGCCCTCACCTGATCTCCTTAATAATGTTAAAATAGGTAAAGGTCAACTTAGGCTTATCATTGAAACATATTTTGTTTTACCAAGTATGGGGTTGTGGCCATTTTGATCAAGTGACCTAAAACAATCAAAAGAATACTCCATATGAAATTTAGGTTCAAACAGCCAAGTGATTTCTGAGAAAAAGATGTTTAGATACGTATGTGGCAGTCCAAATGAGTGGCCTTGGATGAAACGTCATAGGTCAGCTCCGCAAGTATGATGATTTCGGCTTAAAAAGTTTTAGAATAATGAACATTTCAAGATTTTTCCATATAAATGCACTAGGAAGCAAATTTGAGTCTGTCATAAAGTAGGTCAAGGTCAACCCAGAATAATCATTTATGCAAACTTGGTCAGGTCCACCAAGGACCAAGGTCATCTGGAGAATAAGATTTTTAAAGTGTTTTTTACTGTATTTTGGACCGGATGTGTGGCCCTCTTGGTCATGTGACCAGAACAATTTGTACAAATTTTGGCTAACCTATCATAAGGAGTCTCCATATGAATTTTTAGTTCAATTGGCATGGTGGTTTCTGAGAAAACTTTGTTTTAATACATTGATTGGACTCTAATATGAGTGACCTTGGCTCAACAAAGGTCAACCTTGGCCTTTGGAACATATTTATATCTCATTAGGTTAAAAAAATCAAGTAAGAATAATGAATTAGGCTTCAACAGTATTAAAAAATCAACTATTAAAAAAATTCCCATTTAATAATATTAGGAAGAAAATTTGACCTTGACATTAGTGGTTCAAGGTCAACCAGGGATCGTCATTTGAACAAACTTGGTAGGCTTCACATCCCCAAGGCTAAATACCAAGTCCCAAAGTCACGGGCCTTCTGGTTTCCAAGAAGATTTTTAAAGGGTTTTTACCATATATGGATGTGACAGCCATCTTGGTCATGCAGACGGACGGAGGAAGCCGGAGTCATTGGTACAATATTAGCTCACCCATGAGCCTTCCGCTCATGTGAGCTAATAAATGATAGTAAAGTAAAATGTCACGTTGATCCAGCAAGGACTCTGATGCCAGCTCTAACCAGCCTTGGCACCCTCCCAGTTTAATCAGTGTCTTACTTAGCTGTGAACTAAACTGGCCTCACTGCATGCCTCACAATTTGTTTAAACAGACATCAAAAGACTTATTTGACTGACCAGCTGCTCAGGCTGGCTGATTTGAGTCTGTAGTACCAAGTATGTCAGCCACCAACTATGGTTATTTGCCCCCACAGGAACTTTGGGAGGCATATAGTAATCGCACTGTCCGTCCGTCCCGCTTCATGTCTGGTGCATATCTCCTATAATATTTGAGGTAGGAATTCCAAATTTGGTGTGTGAATGCATCTTGGGATGGCGGAGTGTTGCATACCATTTTTGAATCACTGTGACCTTGACCTCTAACTTAGATTTTATAGTAATCACAATGTCCGTCCGTCCGTCCCCCTTCGTGTCTGGTGCATATCTGCTATATTCTTTGAGGTAGGAATTCCAAATTTCATGTGTGGATGCATCTTGGTATGGTGGAGTGTCGCATACCATTTTTGGGTCACTTTGACCTTGACCGCTGACCTAGTTTGTAGAATAATCATGTCCAGAACATATCTCTTATATCATTTGAGATGGGAATACCAATTTGCTGTATGTATACATCTTTGGATGCTGATGTGTCACATACCATTTTTAGGTCACTGTGATCTTGACCTATGACCTATTTTCTAGAATAATCGTGTCTGGAGCATATCTTCTATATTATTTGATGTAGGAATCCCAAATTATGTGTGTTGATTCCTCTTGGGATGGCGGAGTTGTGCATACCATTTTGGGTCACTTTTACCTTGACATTGACTTCTGGCCTCATTTCTAGGTTTCTCGTGTCTGGAGCATATCTCCTATATTACAGCTAGCTTTCCTCAAATGTGTCTTATGCTAGACCATTTCCTTTGGGGGCATTTGTTACGTTACTGTGACATTTCTTGTTTTACTTTCTATAATTTAACGGTTATTTTTTTCAGACACAACCACTCTCAAATGGAAGCTGCTTTTAGTTTTGATTTTAAAGTTGTTTATTTATCTAATTGATAATTGAATATACGATTTTGATTCCACACATACTTATAAATCAGTTCATTAACAATATTGACATATTCTCTTGGACGTGGAAGCCATTTTCAGGATACACAACTGTTCAGATGCTGGTTCTGCATTCTGCAATACTTTTAACCTTCTTTAAACTACCATAAATTTGTCATTAAGATCTTGGTTTTGTCTATTTTTGAGTGGCCGTATTATACAGGTTTTACTGTAAGTTTTACTGAATATATGTATGATAAGTCAGTTGACAAGGTATAAAATGACTAGTACCTGTTGTATCTTTGCTTTCCTGACTTTTATATTTCTCGTACTTCTTTCTGTTGAAGTCATTGAGAGAAGACTTCTTCTGTTTCAAGAGTTTATACTTAGATAAATAAGCTTTATTCATGCCATCTATAAACTTGTTCACTTGCTCGTAGGTGATCCTTCCTTTAAGGTATCTGAAATATAAAAGCCAGGACCCCAGATAAGAGTGCGTAACAGAAAATTAATTTTCTTATTTCTCAACCAAAACATATGTTGTCGGTTCTCAACTCGACGAGACGGTTCTTTTGAGCACCCAAAACTCATGTTTAAACTAATGGGTAAGAAAATTATCACACTTTTACGCTAAAAATTTTTGCTTAATGAACCTATGAAAAGGCATAGAAGTTGATGACTCCGGGTGCTGCCTACATATGCCAGATTGAGGCAAGGGACCTCTTAATTCAAGAAATTGCCAGTTTACAGCAAATAACATCTTAATTCAAGAAATTGCCACTTTACATCTTGTCCTACCAAGGGCTGCGATTGTCTAATCTAACCCTTGGCCTCACAGCTTTGATTTTCTCCGATTGAATACATCATTAGCCGAAAATAGTAACAATTAATATGATCAATCAAAGAGCGGTGCAAAAATCGATAAACACCAGGCCTCCAGATAAGACGGCGTGATTAATTTACATTCAGTTTTCTTATTTAACAACTAAAATGTACGTTTAATGTGCTCAAAAGAACTGCCATACTGTCACATTAAGATGGTTATTTTGAGCACCCATAGCATAATTTTGAACTTAATTATAGAAGAAAAATAAATAATTTTACGACCAAAATCTTTGCTTATCTTGACTTATGGAGACTTAGCAGGTGGTGCACATTAGATGCCGATAAACTGCCACATTTAATCTGATTGGCAGGAAGGGATTATCAAAAAAATCCTTCCTGGCGTTTTCATTGGTCGATTAGTCTGCGCTAATAATAAATTTTGAGGGTCGTGAGGCGAAGGGTTTGTCGAAAGGTAGATACGACGAAACCTTCGCTGGTGAAGATGCCACTTTAAGGCAAAGGACCTAATTCAAGAAATTGCCAGTTTTAAGCAAAGGACCCTTAATTTAAGAAACTGCCTGTTTTAAACAAGGGATTCCTAATTCAGGAAAATGCATGATTCGGAAAGGGACCTCTAAATTCTGCCATTTTCATGCAAGAGACCTCTGAATTCAAGAAACTGACAGTTTTAGGCAAGGGACCTCTGATTTCAAGAAACTGCCAGTTTTAGGCAAGGGACCTCTAAATTCAAGAAACTGCCAGTTTATGACATCAGACCTCCAAATTCTAGAAACTACCAGTTTTAGGTAACAAACCTCTAAATTCAAGATGCTTAAGGTAAAGGACCTCTTTTTCAAGAAATTGCCAGTTTATAAGCAAGGGATATCTTATTTCATGAAACTGCTAGTTATAAGCAAGGGACATCTTAATTCAAGAAACTGCCAGTTTATAAGCAAGGGACATCTTAATTCAAGAAAACTACCAGTTTATAAGCAAAGGTTTTAATTCAAGAAGCTGCCAGTTATAAGCAGGGGACATCTTAATTCAAGAAGCTGACAGTTTTAGGCATGGGATCTGCCAGTTTTAGACAAGGGTCCTTGAATTCAGGAAACTGCCAGTTTTAGGAAAGGGACTACTAAAACTTTGGAAACTGACAGTCTTAGGCAAGTGACCAGTGATTTCTAAAACATTGTTTTGAAGCATTAGAAATTTTGAAAAATATTGCAATGGAAAAACTAGATAAAAATTGCAGTCAAATACAGAAAAGGCTTAACCCCTTCACTGCCTTACCCTGAGCATTGCTCTGGGTGAATACCGCTTCCTATACGCCAGTACCCCGAGTCTTGCTCGAGCTAAACATGGGTTTAACACGGTGATGTTTATATGCGTTTAATATTAAAGGGACAGAACTCAATTATCCTTATCTGCTCTATAATGAAAGAGTTAACTTTTCCAAGATTTATATCATAACTCCGCGGCCGAAAGCTTGCTTTTCACAGGGAAAACGGCCATTTTGATGAAGAACTCGTTTTTTTTTCAAAGATGGCAGGTGATAGTGGCATTAGTCTGTTGTGTTTCTTTGAAGTAGATGTTATTTTGGACGTCTAAAAAGGCTTGTATATGGATGACAATTGATATTAATTGGAATCACCAATGGTAAAGGTGGAAATTCCTGTCATTCTCACATTTTTGAACCATTGTCTCCCGACCATTCCAAAACAATGATGTTGTAAACGAAAGTAGACATCCATGTGCTTTCAGCTGCTGAAAATTTTTTTTTGACATGCTATCACTAGAAAACATTATTTCAGACATTGTACCAACTGTCTCAAACAAGCAGGAAAAAATTTGGTGTAAATCCCTTCAGTGGTTATGATTTTGTATGAAATTATATGTACTGATATACCAAACGCTTTGAAGCGTGACTCTATTTACAATATCGATGTGTTGTTCTAGAAAAAAGGGTTTCAGGCATTTATTTATATTTATTTTAAAGCTTTGGCATACACATATGTTCCATTCAGACTGGCCCATTTTACGCATTCTGCATCAATCGTTTGAAATAGAAAGGCCCAAAGGTCATTGGTCAGAGGTCGTGGTACATCTATAACACCATAAAAACTACAAAATAGCCGTATTTTCCCCCGGCATATTGCGTGCATTATATACGGCAGTGAAGGGGTTAAAAAACTATATAGGAGCAATAGACAGCCTCAGGTTTTCAAGTCAGAAGAACCAAATCATTGAGACGGTTCTTTTGAGTACCCACAACATACTTATCAGCCCTTTAGTTAAGAGTGCGCAACAAAAAATTATTTTTCTTACTTCAACCAAAACATATGTTGTGGGTACTAGAAAGAATCGTCTCAATGAGACGGTTCTTTTGAACACCAAAAGCATATGTTAAAATTGATGCATAAGAAAATATTCACAATTTTACGCTGGAAAATTTTGTTTATCTAAAACCTATGTGTATGTTTCTGTTTAACGCAATCTTATAATTATACAAGGCTGATTTTATATACTGCATTACCCCCAAGTCTTTATTCAATTGCACTTCTTGGTTCAAGATAATAAATATGTATTAATAGGAACGAAAAACAGTGTGGATCCTGATCTGTTTGCTTCATAGAAGCCAACTTGTCTATGAAGCCAAATGGTCTGGATCTAAACTGTTTTTCACAACAGAATACATTGTATGTGTACAGATTTAGCATGATTTGTTTTTGTTTGATTTGATTCTTTACGTCCCATCAACAATCTTTCAGATATAAAGGGACGGTCATTCTGGGTGAAACCAGTACTAAGCTAGGATTAATGTTCTTGCTCAAGGACACAACGCAGTGGCACTGGTGAGGCTCGAACCCGCAGCCCTTCAGCCTCAAGTCAAGCACTCTACCACTGAGCCACTGGCTCCCAGGTTTAGCATGATATTTTAAATAGTTCAGCTAAAATAATATTTTTATCCAATTGCACTTCTTGGTTCAAGATATTAATTATCATGTATTAATAAGAAGCCAACTGGTCTAGATCTAAACTGTTTTTCACAACAGGATACATTGTATATATATACAGAGTTAGCATGATATAATAAATAGTTCTTAAAATAATACAGGAAGAGAATGTTATATTTCTGTTCGTTTGTGCTAGTGCTTTACGTCTCAGTCAACAATTTTTTAGTCATGTCAGGATGCTTTCCTGTCTTCCTGGGTTGAACCAGTAGTAAGCAGAGGATAGATATAAAGTGTCTTGCTCAAGGACACAACGACTGTCAGGGGGCCTACCTATGTGTACACTAATACGTATGTGCAAATGACTTGACAGAGCAGAGCATAGATGTTTTTTTTTAGTATAGCAAAACCTGTCCTAAGCCGCCACTTAAAAATAGACCAAAAAATCTTAATGACAAATGGTAGCTTAATGAAGGTTGAAAGTATTGCAGAATGCTCCAGAGGGAGCATTCTGCAATACTTTTGACATGCATTAAGCGATAATCTGTCATGAAAACCAAGTTTTGGTTTTCTTTTTGAGTGGCCGCTTAAGACAGGTTTTACTGTATTTAATTTGATTTACTGAAAAAAGTGCAGCTAATAGTGTTTAGTTGTCTTGAATGCTCATTTTAGCCCTTTGGAATGCCCTAAAACCATTTTCGTCCGCAGGGCTTCACCTCTGGCCCCATACAGTGGGGAATATCACCAGGCCCCCTCAAGAGTGCATACTCTATAAAATGCCAACACAGTGCCTCTGGAGAGTCTGGAACTCAACACCCTTCAATCCCAAGTGTTACACTCTACCAACTGAGCCACTGTGCTCTGTTATATTTCTGACATGTATCTAAGACCTATGACTCAGAGCTCTCACTAACTGCTGACTTGCACTCCTGAACTCCCATTTTAGGTGCTGGGACTCCTATTTGTTGAAGGAGACTATATTCTTTTGTATGGTACGACTCCTACTTTTTGGCAAAGAGGGGATGTGGGACTCTTTTTCAAAATCCTAGTGAGAGCTCTGAGAGACCTATCCATAGTATACACCTGAACAGTTCTCTGTGGATATTGGATCATTTAAAAGAAACAAAACGATGATGATGATTTAAAAGAAACAAAAACGTAAAAAGATAATCTCTTACTTTGGTACTTCATTGAATTCATCCACTTTAAGATATTCAATTTCAGGATAATATTTATTAGTGCTTGGCTGTGGCTGTGACTGAGCAACTGCAGTTGAGCGAGGAGCTGACGTCGACAACTTCCCACTGGCTGATTTTACCATCTCTGCTTTCTGACTTGACTGTTTCCTATCACAACTCTCCTCTGTGCTGGACACCTCACTGTGAATACAAATTTATCCTTTATAAAACTTTTTTCATGCTCAACTCAACTGAGTACGAAACTTCAATTGCTCATAAAAACTAAACGCCATAAAATGAAGAAATTTCTGGCTTTCAGCCACTCAGATTTTGTATTTATCATGCTAATAAATGTTAAAATGCCAACAATTGTTGGCATTTTAACATTTATGAGCATGATAAATTCCATGCTTAGTTGAGTTGAGCATGAAAAAAGTTTTATGACCTTGATGTCTGGTTTGATACAATGAACTCAAGATGGTACATAGTACATAATGAGAGGTCAAATGTTATAATTTTCAAACCAAAATGTTTTTCAATGCTTGAGTATTGTTTTTATCTTAGCAAACAGTGCAGACCCTGATTGCTGCTGAATGCGGTATTTTATCTGGGTCTTTACAGTTTGAAAAAGTATTGGTATTGTTGGCATTTTAACATTTATGAGCATGATAAATTCCATGCTTAGTTAAGATGAGCATGAAAAAAAGTTTTATAACCTTGATGCCTGGTTTGATACAATGAACTCAAGATGGTACATAGTACATAATGAGAGGTCAAAGGTTATAATTTTCAAACCAAAATCAAATCAAAGCAAAACAGTGCAGACCCTGATTGCCGCTGAATGCGGTATTTTATCTGGGTCTTTACAGTTTGAAAAAGTATTCATTTGGAGTTTCCATTATACAAAGGGTTAAAATATTTAAAAATGACAAAACCTATTTAACCCTTATATCACAACTGCTGCAGGTAACCAATTTTGTAACTTTTTTATCATACGTCAATTAGCCATGAAACATTAAACATTTGGCCTTAAAAACAAGACGAGTTTGTGAAATACTATGCATCCAAAACAAATTGACAACATTCAAATTTACTGCATGCACACAGGCACATGCTTGGACCAAAGCGTGTACTCCAGATCTTCAAAACAGTGGGCATAGAAATTGGTGGTAAGCTGCTTTCTCCGACCCATTCATTACCCCTATCCCCACCTTACCGAAAATATATTGCTTGAAAATGAGATTTTAACTCATTTTGTTGTTTACTTTAGTTAACCATTTACCCTTTGGCCAATTTTTGAAAAAAATATTGCCTCAGAAGGGGATTTCAATTTAACAGTTAGCAACTTTTTATTCCATCCAAATATGAATGCATTCTAATAAATGGTAGGTAAGATATCTGCATAAGTCAGAAAAATAAAATAGTACTTTTAAAAACTAGATTTTGACCTCTTGCCCATTCAACCCTAAGATCCAAAGTCACACAGCCAATGGCAAAGCAAAGAAGGCAAAGATCTGGAATCCATACCATCGAGTACCATACCTGACCTGCGACACCAATATGGGAAAGTGACAAAAGCACAAGGAAACATCACACACAAGATTACCAAGAGTTCAGCCCTTCCCCAGCAGGTGATCAAGTCTGCAAGGAACAGACAAGACAGCATATAACAAAGACAAACATGAAACATAAATAACAAAAACTAATTTAATTTAAAGGATCCACAAAAGAAACAACGGGGCCTTGGAATGGTCAGTAGAAAAAATACTGGAGGGCTTAAACAAGTTTAAAGGCACCAATCAAAATTATTTAGTAAATAGTACTGTAAACTTGATGTTCAATATGAATGATTCCATCAAAGAAAAACAGCAAAAAATAACTAAAGATATCCTAGATTTTCACCTCTAGCGCCATCTTTGGGTATGCATCCAAGTGTCTGAAGCTGTCTAATGAATGGTACCAATTGTCGAAATATAAATAATTTCTAACTAGAACACAGTCGATGGAACGCCATCGCAAATCCCCACATGATATTTGACCTTTTGACCCCGTGCCAAGGTCACCAGTTTGATCCTATCGTAAAGTTTTTACTTTTATCCTGTTCTACTAATCATCCTCTTTAATTTTATAAATCACATGACCATGTTCAGAAAATTAAAGTTTTGACCCCCAGCACCCCCAAGTCCCACCCCTGGGGCATGACCCAGGCAACCAAATAAAAATCCTGTTTAATATGTTTTATATCTTTAATTTGTGAGAAGACACACAAAGTTTGGTTTAAAAATCTTTGAAATTGACTTTGTAATTGAAATTTAATGATATTTGACCTTTTGGCCCCTCCCCAGAGCCCTGTAAAAATTAAATTTTTGACCCTCCACCCCCACCCCAGTACCCCCAAGTCCCACCACACCTGGGGCATGACCCAGGCGACTGAATGAAATATGTTTTATATCTTTTACTTGTGAGAAGATACACAAAGTTTTGTTTAAAATCTTTAAAACCCTGAACTTTTGCCCCTGTCGAGGGCCCCAGGGGCGGACAAAAAAATGTGCCATTGCACGCCACATCAACCAAAGGTCTGGAACCGTCAGATGCAAGCAAACTATGAATGGTACCAATTGTCAAAAGATGAATGATTTCTAATAAATGAATGGTAAGATAATACCTATTTGTCAGAAAAACAGAAAAGCACTTTTTAAAGGTGTCCTAGAAGTTACCTCCAACCCCATCACGGGGCAGGGACCCTGGGTTCTGGAATCATGATGTAAATGCAATTTGTCCAGGGTAACTATGGTCCAAATATGAATGCTTTCTGAAATTGTTTTCTGATAAAAACACCACTTGGGAAACTTTAATTAAAACTTTTTAGTAATTTCCACGAACTTTAATCAAATATGAACAAACCAACGAATGGAAAGATGAAAACTATGTACCCCTCAGCATAAATGCCGAGAGTATTACTTGACTTTTCACTAACTGTAAAGGCGGCAACTATAATATTCATATCTGGGTGTGGTTCGGCTATTTCATCTGCTAAGGAAGGGAAATCAGGTTTTATTTATAATTTGTTAAAGAGTAAATAAGCTTTTTGAACCGCGCAAACGTGCATTTCATGAAAATCCTAACCATATACACACTGAACTCACATTTATAAACCCTTAAAGCTGCATACTCTGCAACTATGAACATTTTTCGAAAAAATTTATTTTCTTTTTAAATCATTCGTAAAAGTAGAATTCAGCTATGTTTTCACAATAAAAATGTTCAGTACAGCTGAAAACTGCATGTAAAAGTGAATTATCTTATCAAATAGGTGTATTTTTCTCTTATTGGTAATTATTTGCGTCCCTCCAATAATTCTAGACCGTTGAATTTTAACATAAATGCAGTTGTTTTGATAGTGATAACTTGTTAAGGTTTACGAAAATGGTAAACTGTTTACCTGAATTTGAGTATTTTTACTGTGTTCTTGAAAAATAAAAACATTATTTTTAAAATTAGAAGATCAAAAGTTACAGACTATGCAGCTTTAAAGCGCATAATCACAAAATGTATGCTTTTGTCGTCCACTAAACTATTTGAAGTCTCATAGATTAACAGTGTGAATCCAGATCAGACTGCTCCGATAGGAGCAGTCTGATCTGGATCCACAATGTTTGCCTCCCCGCTTGTGTTAAATAGGCATTTTCAGATGCAGTTATTTTGCTAGCGTTTTAAGGACTAAATAATGACTGAGGTGGTGGCACAATATGATACAGCTACTTTTGAATAAAACCACGCCTCCTTTTCAGCTTTTACCTATGCCTAAGGTTGACTAGTCCTAATTACGCATTCAAGAGGCGCCGCCTTTACAGTAAGCGAAAAGTGAAGTAATATAATGAAGGAAAAGATAGCTAGTTACAGCAGGAAATGTACAAGGTATGAAACATTTAATTTTGCAACTTTCCTATGGTTATACACATGTAGGTTTAGATAAACAAAGATTTTCAGCGTTAAATTTTAAATATTTTCTTACCCATCAATTTTAACATATGTTTTGGGTGCTCAAAAGAACCGTCTCATCATATGTTTTTTTCAGTTGAGAAAAAAGAAAAATATTTTGATAAGCACTCTTAACTAAATGACTGTTATACACCTTTAATCCTTGTCATGCTTGATATTCTTATCCACCCCAATTTTAACAGTTAACATCCAGCATTTCGGTTATAAGCATATATCATCAATCAGGGTGACAAAGCCAGCTGATCTGGATTTACAGTGTTTTCAAAAAATGAATAAATTTGGGTTCAGCTGGACAAGGGTAAAGTTGCGCATACTGTTGGGGGAAAAAGTTTTGAATTCAATTTAAACAAGAGTGCCATGGTGGCCCTGAATTGCTCACCTGTACTATGTGCACCAGTCATATAAGCTTATGTGACCCTGGGGAGGCCAACTTTGGCCCCAGGGGCATTATTTGAACAAACTTGGTAGTGGTCCACTAGGTGATGCTGCATACCAAATATCAAGGTTTAAGCCCTTGTGATTTCTTACAAAATGTTATCATTTTTTCCCTATATAAGCCTAGGTAAAGCATGTGACCCTGTGGCAGGTCCAATTTTGGCCCCACGGGCATAATTTGTTCAAACATGATAATGTTCTACCAGGTGATGCTACATACTTGATATAAAGGCTTTAGTCCTCGTGGTTTCAGACAAGAAGAATTTATTTATTTCCTAATGTAAGCCTATGTAACATATGTGACCCCAGGGTCAGACCCATTTTTAGCCTCCGGGGTATAAGTTAAACAAACTTGGTACAGGTCCACTAGGTGATGCTACATACCAAATATTGAGGCTCTAGGCCCTGTGGTTTCAGACAAAGAGAGTTTTTCATGTTTTCCCTATATAAGTCTATACAAAACATGTGACCCCGGGGGCGGGCCCATTTTTAGCTCCAGGGGCATAATTTGAACAAACTTGGTAGAGGTCCACAAGGTGATGCTACATACCAAATATCATGGCTCAAGGCCTCAAGGTTTCAGAAATGAAGATTTTTTCATATTTTCCCTATATAAGTCTATGCAAAACATGTGACCCCCGGGGCGGACCCATTTTTGACTCCAGGGGCTTAATTTGAACAAACTTGGTAGAGGTCCGCTAGATGATGCTTCAAACCAAATATTAAGGCTCTAGGACTTGTGGTTTCAGACAAGAAGATTTTTTCATAAATCTATACAAAACATGTTACCTCTGGGGAGGGCCCATTTTTGGCCCCAGAAGCATGATTTAAAACAACTTGGTAAAGGTCTACTAGGAGATGCTACATACCAAATATCAAGGATCTAGGTCTCATGGTGTCAGACAAGAAGATTTTTTCATATTTTCCCTATATAAGTCTATGTAAAACATGTGAACCCCAGGGCGGTCCCATTTTGAGCTGCAGGGGCATAATTTGAACAAAGGTGGTAGAGGTCCACTAGATGATGCTTCATACTAAATATTAAGGCTCTAGGCCTTGTGGTTTCAGACAAGAAGATTTTTTCATGTTTTCCCTATATAAGCCTATAGATGTAAACCTGTGACCCCCGGGGCAGGCCCATTTTTGACCCCAGGGGAGTAATTTGAACAACTTTGGCAGAGGTCCACTAGATAATGCTACATACCAAATATCAAGGCTCTAGGCCTTGTGGTTTCAGGGAAGAAGATTTTTTAAGTTTTCATCTAGAAAATCTATTTTTAGCCTGTGTGACCTAGATATGTAACAGACCGGAACCATTTGAACAATTATTAAAGAGGGCCATATAAGGATCACTCCTGCCAAGTTTGGTCAAAATCCCACCAGTAGCTTAGGAGATGTCATTTAAGTCAATTGTTAACGGACGACGGACAAAGACCGATCACAAAAGCTCACCTTGTCACTATGTGACAGGTGAGCTAAACACTAGCCAACTAACCTCTCTTGGTGTGGTTTAGGTAATCTCTCTGGAATGTGATTTAGTGTATAGTTCAAACGCTCTATCAATCTGTTAAACTGACAATTTGTATTCTGAAAAACATGAATATTTTGGTCCAGTACATTACCTTATGATTACTTTAAATGAATTCCCCATGTCATGCAGCTCACTAAGTAGATATGGAGGTTTACAACCAGCATATATATGTAGACTTTATAATTTGCACTGAATTTCCTTACACTGGATGTCTCTATACACTGAAAATGCCATCAGTTTGTTTCTTTTGAACATAATTACGCCATCATAACAAAGTACAACATTTTCCCAAACAAAACCACCAGCAAAATCATCAGTCTGGCCCCATTGCTTTCCCAAGTAATGTCATGCAAACAACAAGGGTCATTTTAAGTAATGTCAAGTTAAAACATCACATGAACCTCGTGATTTGGACATGAATTTTCATCCACTTGACAATGACTTCAAACAGCTATGCAGGTGTTTATGCAAGAATGTATGTAATGTTCAAAACATGGGACCTATAGAGTTATAAGGCCAAATAAAAAATAAGTGTGTTTCGGGTAACGGGTCTCAAAATTTTAGGTAGGGTAGGCACACATTTTTTAATAATTTTTTATTCTGAAAAAAAAAAGTTATGCATTTTGAAAGGCATTTCACCTTTCAAAATGCATAAAATTATATATTTTCCAGAAAAACTGAAAAAAATTCTAGGTTTCACCAGTAAATTTAGGTAGGATGAGGTTACCCTAAACATAGGTATTTTTTCATTTTGGCCTAAGTTAGAACTGTCCAGGACTAAGACCTAAAATTTAAAAAAAAATGTCTTTTTCTCACTCCTCAGCTACCTTCCTACCCAAGGAATATTATAGCCTCAGAATGCACTTTTCTTCTAACTTATTGATCTTATTGATATAACCTTCCAGAGAGAAGGCTCTCCTAACCTTGCATGTAATGACAGAAATGCATTTTTTACTTCAGAAAAGCCTAAAAAATACCATGCATGGTCGTGTCAAAATGTATGTGATGCGCTGACCTTTTTGTTGGACAACATTTTTGTATGATTTGGCACCGAGCTCTATAGACAAGTAGTTGGGATTCCTATGGGCACTAATTGTCCTCCCCTGGTTGCGGATTTATTCCTGTTTTGTTGTGGGGGGACTTTATGATGTCTCTTTCTGATGATAAGCAGGCTGATGTTATTGATGCGTTTAACACTACTTCCAGATATTTGGACGATATTTTAAATATTAATAATGTTTATTTTGACAATATGGTTAGTCAAATATACCCTTCAGAGCTCCAACTGAATAAAGCCAATGCCTCTGATACCGAAGCCTCATTTTTAGACTTGCATTTGTCAATTTCTAATGATATTGTTTCTACCAAAATTTATGATAAACGTGACGACTTTGATTTTGAAATTGTCAATTTCCCATTTTTAGATGGTGATGTTCCTCGCTCTACATCCTATGGAGTCTATATCTCTCAACTCATTCGTTTTGCTAGAGCATCTAGCTATGTTGCTGACTTCAACACTCGCAATAAATTGTTAACTCAGAAACTTCTTAAACATGGCTATCGGTATCATAAACTTCGCAAAACATTTTCAAAAATTTATAGACGCTACTATGATTTGATTTCTAAATTCCAAGTTGGACTTAAATCTCTCTTGCGCAAAGGACTTTCGGAACCTGATTTCTATGGTGACTTGGTGTATAAATTAAAGAAGATTGTTGGCTCTAATAATTTTTCAGCGCAGTTCATTAAAATAATTTCCCATTATAAAAAGATTGGCTATAACATTAATGTATTGCACCAGACTTCATGCTTGGTAGTCAACCCAATCATGGTTGGCAACTTTGCTTTCCTCTTTAATTGCACGCCAGTGGGTCGGACTTCAGAATCTATGATGGTTCAGACTTAAAGACTTATCTATTGATGAGATGGTAGGGGCCTGATGCTTTGGCTGTTTGTCGGGCCCACCGGGGTTTACCTGTTGGATTTCTTTTGCTCCGGTATTCAGTTTAATTTACTGTTGAGTCCTTATCCTTGCTTTATCTCCTTGTTATATCTTGATTTATATGTTTTAGGAGATGATGCATTGATAAGTTAGGGGTCTTTCATGCAAACCAAATATCTATGTGTCTTGATCCACATCTGAATTAAGGGTGAAGTTGGCGCCGTTAAACCGGTTTAAGCCCTCCAGTAAAATATTTTACTGACCGTTCCAAGGCGGTACTTCTTTTGTGGATCTTTTAAGTTTTTGTTCTGTCTTGTGTTTGCTATGTCTTTGTGCGCGTCTGTTTATATGTGCTTTGTGGTCACCTGCTGGGAAAGGGCTGACCTCTTGGCTCTCGTTTGTGGTGTCTACTGTGAGTTTGTCACTTTCCCATTGGTATTCTGGGTCAGGTGTGGTACTTGATTGTATCGATTCCTGATCTTTGCACCCTTACTTACTTTTCATGTCCACCAAATGAGAAAAATGCAAGAAAATGCTTTTTGCTAAGGCCAAATGAAAATACATGTGTTTAGGGTAATCTGACCCTACCTAAACTTACTGATGAAACCTAGAATTTTTTTCAGGTTTTCTGGACAAAAATCATAATTTTATGCATTTTGAAAGGCGAAATGCCTTTCAAAATGCATAAAATTATATTTTTTTCCCTTTCAAAATGCATAAAATTATATTATTTCCTTTCAAAACACATTTTTTTTCCAGAAACCCAAACAATTTAAAAAGAATATGTGTGGCTACCCTACCTAAAATTTTCAGATCTGTTACCCGAATCACACTTTTATTATTTGGCCTAAATAGGCAGACATGAAAAGTATAAAAATCATTGAGGCTATAAAACTTTTAGGTAGGAAAGCTCAACCAGTATTGTCTTTCATTTCATCTCATAAAACTTGTGTGATTTCTTGGTATTTTTCTTGCAATAATTGTCTAAAGATAAAGTATATTCAACTGTGAGTGAGGCTTATTTCTGAGTATTCAAGGTAACTTGTGCATTAGCAACAAGAATATGGAAAAAAAAATTGCTACTTACCTACCAAGTGTTGACTCAGACAAGCCTGTGTAGCCTCCTTTTAAGCTTAGAAACTCCAAATGATGTTTGGTCAGTAGCCTAAGATTCTTAGAATATTCAAGCGACTAATGAAGGCTCTTATCAGACTGTGTGAATGTGCAGGCTGGTCTGAGCCTTCACTGGTAACACATCTCATGTTGCGGCCAATTTAAGCATGGCCTAAGAAAATCTCAGACTCACTGCAAATTTACATGCTTTGAAGAACTTGTATGGTGTTAGTACACAATTGCAGTCTTCCGGCTTGGTAGCCCACGAAAATAGTTCCTTTTGAAATCTAGCACTTGCGGTTTCTGTGCCCTTTATGGGGTAAATGGGTGCTCTATTTGACTTTAATGTGCCTATGATTAAACATTGGTCTATGTTTGTCATACGAAGGCAGAAGAGTGCATTTTTGTAGGGAGTCCTGGGACTATTTTGTCACAGACTCCCCAGCCAACTCCCCAGGTAACGCATGACACCAGTTGGATTTCAGCTTGAATTTTTTTACTGTCCCTCAAAGAACTGCGAATACTGAGAAAACAAGATTACCAAGGAATTTTGTCTTTTTTCACTTTTTTGAAAGGTGAATGACAGATCTTGTCATTCACAGGCAGAAAAAATCCAAGCATTGCCCTGAAAAAACGGCACTTTTCATATGCGCCCTTCAGTATCTCTTTTGCACACTTCGATTCCTTCAATTGCTCATAATTCTGCATATCATTTGCGCACATTTTTCACACCTTATTAAAATTTAATTATGAGTATTTAAGATAGTTGAAAGTCGTTACAGGTAGTTATACATTTATAAAGGTGCATTGAGCATTCTAAAGCCTTCCGTTAGCCGAACTTTCTTCAGCACACGATTGCAGCTCTGGGCCCGGAATTACAATGCCCCCTTAAGGTTAAGGAAGACTAACGTTAAGTATTGATATTTCAATATGCTATATTAGATGCTAAATAAATTGCCAGAATTGATGCTGTATTTGTGGTCAAAGATATCATTGCGATCTACCGAAAAATGAAACTATTCTAATTTTAATCAGTTTAAAAAGTTATTTTTCGCATCCTGAAAAATCTATACTTACCTTACATCTTCCTCAACTTTAAGGAGGTATTTTAATTCCAGGTTCTGAACGAATGACTTTACTGGGTCTGGCCGTTATACTTTCCGTGGCCGTTATACTTTCCGTGGCTTGCTTTTTCAGATTACTATGATTTTTGCTGGCGTTCAACCTTTCTTTTGTCAGATTCATGGCTTTGCTAGCATTTACTTCATTGATTTCGGTGCATTCAGAATCTGTTTTTAAAGGTTCTTTACAGGATTTAACTGCACATCTCCAATTTAAAATACCACTTTTTAAAGGTTTTCCATAAACGAAATTTGTAGGCATCAAAAATTATACATTTAATCCCTAGATTTGTTTCTGACAATTTAAAATCCATGTTCAAATATGAAAGTGACTACGAAACAGGTGTATGCTCAACAATGCATTGCTTGTTGTGAGTTCATTTCAAAGAAAAGACAAAATCATCCAGTACGCATCTCACCTGTATGGTTGGTTACCTGTACAAGTCAGCGTTTCACGGCCACTAACCACTAATTGCCCGATTGGGGGTGTGAATATAGTGTGCAAATGAAATCGCAAAATGTGCGCAAAAGATATCATCGCTAATTGCAAAAAGTGCACAAATGCAATGCGCCCTGAAAAAATATGCAGAGGCTTCAAACATGCCTTTTTACATGCTTTTGAATGGGACCAATTAATTAAGCACCAAATCGGTATGTTGTAAACTGTTTACCTGTAAATTCTGCAGTTTATCTTTTTGTCTCTGAAGCTCACCCCTCATCAGTGCTGTGGCACTTCGAAAATGATCAACTTCAGAATTTAAACTCTGAAAGGAGAAGACAACTTAAATTTGAAGTCATGATCATATGCAAGCTTGGTTCAAAAGTTACGAACACACCGAAAGAATAATGAATGCATGGAAAATCGAGAGCATTATGCCAACATCCTTTTCAGGGTTTAGAGCAAAAACAGAATGACGTTGTGGGTACTCAAAAGAACTGTCTCAATGAGACAGTTCTGTTGAGCACCCATAAGATATGTTTGTACTGAGGGGTAAGAAAATAATTACAATTTTAAACACAAAAATTTTGCTTAACTGGGCATATGATGAAAATGGTTAAGCATTACCTTATTACAATACAATGAAGTGTACAGGTCAACTTTTTTTTCTTTCATAAATGTCAAGGCCCATGGCTCACATATCTTACATATTCAGTGATTATTTGGTGTGCATCTCATAAAAATCTGCGGGGACCCATTAAAATCTTAAAATAATACATTTCAGTTTCCAATAGTGGGACCATTGTTTTTTTAAAGGGGTAATACCCACTGTTAGTCTGGGCTAAAAGCAAAAAAAACACACTGCCTCCTAGCCCAATGTTTAGTCTTATTTTGATGTGTGAATCCTGATATGAGCCGCGACATGAGATTTCCAACAATGTGATGTGTGCTACCAGCAAAGCCTCAGATCAGCCTGCGCATACGCGCAGTCTGATCAGAGCCTTTGCTAGTCACTTGAATATTCTATGAGTGTGAAGCTACTGACTGAACATCATTTGCAGTTTCTTAGCTTAAAAGGAGGCTGTACAGGTTCGGCTGAGTCTACACATGTCAAAATACCACGTTGTTGGAAATCACATGTCGCGGCTCATATAAACACTCACTTGTATATAGTGAAGACAATCACTATCATCATCTTTAATGGCATCTCGAACCTCCACCATCATCTGTACATCAGATAGTTTGGATATAAAATGTTCCTGCAAGCCACTGAATGTTGATGAATCCATCTTTCAACTGTAGAGAGAAAATTCTACATCATTTAGCCCTTGTCCCGCCTCGGACCCATTAACCCTTAATGCGCCAATCGCAAAAAAGTCGTCTGCTTTTCTCGTCTGCTGAAATGTTTAAGAAGCCTCTGTGGCAAACAGTGTGGACCCAGATCAGACTGCTCCCTATAGGAGCAGTCTGTTCTGGGTCCACGCTGTTTGCTTCTATACTTAATTAATCAGTAATGTAAGACAATTATTTGCAGCAGACAACTTCAGCAGACGACATTTTCAGATGCATTTTTTTCTTGGAGCTTTAAGGGTTAATACATTGTTATTTTGAGCATGAGGTCCCGCCAATATTTTTTGTCCTGAAAATGTGATCTGTTTTTTGTATCTGCTTCATACATTGACTGTATATTGAAGTGCACTTAAAGCTAGATTTCATCATGGAAGCAAACACTATGAATCCTGATCAGACTCCTCCCTAGGCAAAAAGCAGTCTGATCTGGATCCATATTGTTTGCAATATAGGTTCATATTCGGAACTCATGGCAGTCATCAGTTCAATTTATATCAGGTCTCGGATGTATGCGTAGTATTATGTATGAAAAGGCTGAGAATTGTTCGCCAGAACTGGCATTTAAGGAAAAAAAGCACAGTGCCATTGGTAGACAGCCCAATTGAAATTGATTGTTCTTGTAAACACAAAGAGTTTTATCAACAACTTAAGTTTTCATTTTTCCATATCATTAGAAGCTATAGAGCATCTTCTTTTCTACAAAGTTTATCATGTGCTGTTATAATGTTATTTTTTTGCTCCATTTGAGCTTGTTATTGTGTTTGCATGGTTTCTATGACATATCGATATCATGTGATCAATGGAATCTTACATTGTATATCCAACATCTGATTCTACTGAACTGGCCGAGGATTTCCGAATGTATACGCTAAGAACATGACCAAATGAGAGAGCAGATGACAAGCCGTGACTGGCAAGAAAGAGTTAACTTCAGACTTTAGGATAATAATTAACTTGAACCGAGCCAAAAACAAAAGTACCCTTTGCCAGATAAAAATTGAAATCCGCTAAAAATGACAGCAGATAAATTCATCTTTTAATTTCATTGTGAGAGACATCATCTAAAACATGACCGATTAAAATTAATATTTCTTGAGTTAATCTGTCAGATGTTGTGCTTGAAAAGAATAAAATGAGCATCATGTATAAAAAACAAGACAATCTAGAATTGTTTTTCTACGAAAAAACAGATGTCTCCCCCCTTTTGATGTCAAAAGCATGAGTCATTAAATACAATTTCAAACAGAAACATTAAATACAATTTCTAACAGAAATTCTAGTTATTTCATGCAGACATTCAGCTCGTATCTAGTAAAGATATCTGTCAATGTAGTTAACTATTGCACAATCATAACCTTGTATAAAATAGTCATAGATAATTGTTTTTGTGTTTGACAAAGTTCCAAGGGAAATAACTCAAAAAGTATAAACGGCAGAGTTACCATTTTTGCGATCTGCACGTCATCTCATGCTGATTGATATTTGTATAAAGATTTGTGAATATTGCTTAAGCGGTTTTCAAGTTATAGAGCAAACACAATTTTTTTATGCACAAAGTTCCAAGGGAAATGACTCAAAAAGTATAAAAGGCAGAGTTACCATTCTTGCACTCTGCACGTTATCTCATGCTGATTGATATTTGTATAAAGTTTTCTGAATATAGATTAAGTGGTTTTCAAGTTATAGAGCAGACACGTTTTTTGTGTTGCACAAAGTTCAAAGGGAAATAACTCAAAAAGTATAAACGACTGAGTTACCATTCTTGCACTCTGCACGTCATCTCATGCTGATTGATATTTGTATAAAGTTTCGTGAGTATAGCTTAAGCGGTTTTCAAGTTATAGAGCGGACATGATTTTTGTGATGCACAAAATTCAAAGGGCAATAACTCAAAAAGTATAAACGGCAGAGTTACCATTCTTGCACTCTGCACGTCGTCTGATGCTGATTGATATTTGTATAAAGTTTCTTGAATATAGCTTAAGCGGTTTTTAAGTTATAGAGCGGACACGATTTGTGACAGACAGACAGACAGACGGACAGACAGACAGACGGACAGACAGACAGACAGACGCCCGGGGTAAAACAATATGTCTCCCAACCCTAAAGGGGGGAGACATAATTCAACGAATTTAAATCCCCCGACGAAGGGTTATTTGAGAGAAACATGTAAATCACAAAACATAAATCCCATTTATCTAACCCTTAGTTCACCTTCAGTATCATTCAGATCATAACAAACGCTTGTCAAGTATGTTTTAGTGCTTAAAGTTTAATAAAAGTATACTTACATCTGCACAATTTCAATATCTGACCTTTAAACCCGACACCAGAGGTCAAAGGTGTGTGTAAATTCAAAGTGTTACTTTGCATGTAGGTCTACACTTCTTCCACTTTAATTTGATATGCAACATGACCACTCTTGACCCCACGCCAGGGGTCGTTGGTGTGTGTAATGACAGCATATTTGCTTTCATGGTGCTCCGTGCTCAATTCCCTTTAATTTGATATGCATAATGCAACATGACTACTCCCAGAAAAAGATATAGTTTGACCTTTTGACCCCACCCCCTGGGTCAAGGGTGTGTCTGTGGGCAAAATATTTGCTACCATGTTGCTGCCAGCGTCGTCAGCTTTAATTTGATATGCACCATGACTACTTTCAGAAAAATATATAGTTTGACCCACACTGTGGGTCAAGGGTGTGTCTGTGGGCAAAATATTTGCTACCATGTTGCTGCCAGCATCGTCAGCTTTAATTTGATATGCAACCATATTTTGAAACAGTCTAATTTTGGCCTCTGCCCCACCCCCTAAGTCCACCCAACGGACTCATACACAGGCCTGCAAACTGAAATCCCGATCTAAGCACAGTTGTACCAAAACATAATTGTGGATCCATAGACAATCATAACTGTTAACTTCAGTTGAATATAATCGCATCTTTCATGATAAAAAATATGTTTTTATACACTTAAATCAGACTTGAAAGTCCATGGAGGAAAAAGTAGAGGGAGAAAGGGAAAATAGCAAAACTGTAGACCTTATTTCAAAATATTACCACCTTCGTAATTAAAACAAAGCTGGCTTTATATCTACAGTGTTTTTTTTCCACTCCAGTGATAGTACTGGGGAGTAGAGAATATGAAGCCAGCTGATCTGTATCTATATTCTACTTAGACATATGCGTAGTGTGAGCCATAAGAACCCCTGTGATATACCCCCATATGATGGCTGACCTATGTCTACAATGTAAAGGCATTCCATCAGGGCAATTGTACATTACATATTTTACACATTTCACATATAAGAATATGCCATTGTAGAGCCAGATTTGGTAATTGGGCCCGTTTTGATACAACTGTGCTTAGATCATAAGATGGCCTACTGTAAAATAGGGTGGAATCGCACATTTTTGTCGATTTCGCTAACCATTAAAATGCGTCATTGGACTCATTCCACTATTTTTCTCTCCCAAAATTCGCTATTAAATCATTTTATTTTTTCGCCAAAATTCA
The DNA here is from genome assembly GCA_964019695.1 of Loripinus fragilis. NCBI lineage: Eukaryota > Metazoa > Mollusca > Bivalvia > Lucinida > Lucinidae > Loripinus > Loripinus fragilis. Next base: position 91,478,120 of record OZ026522.1, read on the forward strand.
CTATCCACTAACAACGCTCATTCAGCTTTTTGGTAAAAATGATCCTTAAAAAATTGTTTATAATTAAATTTTAGGGCCATAAATTGCTAAACGTTATATTTAAGGGCCATATCTGATAATTCTCAAATCAGACACCCTCAATAATCAATATCATAAACACTGAGATAAAAATTTTGTACCGAAATTAGGAATGCCTCGAAATTAGGCCTTAGACAGGCTGAAGCAGCCGGTAAATTGGGGGAAGTCCAAACTGTAGTATTGATTGTACCCAGCATGACTATGATGAGAGCAACAACCCTGTCGCCCCTACTCCAATGCCTGGGTCAGCCATCCAGCTACTAACCAAGCTCTGCATTGCTTAACTTTGCAACTTTGGCCTGACACACTATGCGTCGCTGTAAAAGCTAGCTCTCACTGTATGTGTGTCTTTCATACCTCTGTACCCTTTACCACTACACCACTCCCTCCTTTTTTCTTTAAGGAGTCTCCCTGCATGAGCTCGTCAAACACTTCTGACACCACTGTAGTAGTGATGGTACCCAACATGAGTGCAACTACCCAGTCACCCATGCTCCAATGCCTGGGTCACCCATCCATTACTAACCGAGCTCTGTGTTGCTTAACTTCACAACTTTGGCCTGACACACTAAGCATCACTGTTAAAGCTAGCTCATACAGCAAAAAGAATAGAGACAACTCGTCAACAGAACAATTCATCGACACATTTTTTGAGACAACTCGTCGACAGATCGAGGGACATCTCGTCGAAACTTTATGAGACAACTCCTCGACACTTTTATTCAACGTTTATTGACCCATGACTGATAATTATAATTGGTAATCAGGTCAATGCCTGCTTCTGTATATTGCTGGGTGATGAAAGTGTCATATTTATAAATACGAAAATTGGAGTGGGGTGTTGACTGGATAAAAATTGCTTAGCTTTATGCAAGTTTGGGTGGAATTTGGATCTAGGGAGGAGGTCTAGTCTACCCCATTCTTGTTTTTTTTTCTCTCCCTCTCTCTCTGTCTATCTCTAGGAGGAGGCCAGGCATGACTGAAAGTGTTGACTGGCACTTTAAGCGTTGACGCAATCAAGACATTAAAACTTTGGAAGCCATATAAGTTATTCATAATTTTATTCACAGAAGCAATAAAGAAGATAATCAAATTAAAACAAACTAACACTATAGATAACATACATGTAGATCTATCAGTTAATATAGTATATTTTTTTTCTTTTTTACGTCTTGCGCTCGATGCGTATTTTAGAAGAGTTGTTTTGTTTATTTCATTTTGTCTGTTTGATTTGATTCTTTACGTCCCATCCACAATCTTTCAGTTAAACAGGGACGCGTCTTCCTGGTTTGAACCAGTACTTAGCTAGGATAAATGTGTCTTGCTAAAGGACCACACAGAGTGAGGCAGGTGAGGCTCAAACCCGCGGCCTCTCTGTCTCAAATCAAGCCCTCTACCACTGCGCTCATTTTAATGTCTTTCTTCATGTTCATTTTTTGATGAAAAATGGTCATTTATGTAGAAAAATAGTGTCTTAAAATTACCTGTGAGCTCACTAAAAATTATAGCAATTATCATTTACTGGAAATATGGTACAAAGTCCTAGTGAGATTTCATCAGCACAGTTTTTTAAAACAATATTCGGGATGCCATCCGGGCCCATTGCCTTATGTACGTCCAGGCGTTTCAATAGTTTTAATACACCATTGTTATCAATAATAATCTGTGAAATTGGCGGTGTGTTATTGAATTTACCGACTTCCAGGTTAATATTGTCCGTTGACTTGGTGAATACCGAGATGAACTGTTTCAAAAGAATATTTGCTTTAGCTGTCACCAGGCGCGAAAGGGGGGTCTAGGGGTTTGCGAGTTAAGCCCACTGTATCTGTCTGGAGATGAGACTGGGTGAACACACTCGCTTGACTAAATTTGGGGAATTAACTCAAGATAGGCAGCACCCAGAACTCACTCCAGAAAACTTGTAATATGATTTGGAATGTCAATGTCTCTCCCCTTTCGGTACCCTGTGACGCAGTCCTTAAAAAGCACTAACTAGAAGTAAACACTTGAGACGATTGAAATTTCTATAATTTTAATAAATGCAAATGTTCCTAAAACGCGATGGATGCAGACTGTTGAATTCACTGTTTTTAAAGTCCTAAATTACCACTGATATTTCACTACCTATTCACTGTTCTTCTCTTATAGAATTTCACTGTTCCGGTAAATCAAAATGTTCTTAATTTGTATATACTAATTAAAACGCGCAGTCACAAACAATAAAATATTTCACTTTAATTCTCCTCAACCTCAACTGCCACCAGCCATATAATTTTCCAGAAAATATGTGTTCATAAGCTAACTAAATTGAAGCTTCCACCAATATTAAAACTAATTCTAAAATGCCTTGCTTCATTTATTTTTAAGTTCTAGGTCCGAAGTTCATAGTCTATAAATTTGGGCACATCACTTTTCAAAACTGTCCTATAGGCTAAACAAAGATTTATAAGACCTAAACACAGAAAACCACAAAATAAACGGTCTATGCAAAGTCTACAATGTTAACATCCTATTATTCAGTTTCGCAGAAAGATCTAGACTGATCTGCTCCCAGGTTAAGACTGACTGATGGACCCTCAATTTGGGTCTCAGCAAAACTCCCTAGGTCCGAAAACAGCCAATGAAAAATACTATAACAATTAACCAACCAAACCATTCTCTAATTATAACCAATGAAATTAATTTTAAAATTCACTGCAGACCTGTGCCGAAACAATGCTAGAAGCCAATCTGCTTAATGGGTGAGAAATTGTTATCAACACTCATGAGGTGACCACCATTTTTCTCAATTAACACTTTCCATTGTTCTCCAAACTAAGCTAGAAGCCAACAGATTGCCACTAACCCCTAATATCTAAGTTTGCCAAGAGGTGATAAAACATTACAAGTAATAGATGCTCTAGGGCTGATATGAAATCAAGTTGTCAGAATTAGCCAATTTTAAGTCAAAACAGTTCTTAAGCCATCAAAATTATTTCCAATCTTATATCCAAACTTAGCCCCAAGCCAAGAATACAGTTTTGAACAAATATTTTGGAAAATATAAAAATCTTAAACCTTAAATACAAAAATGCCAAAATTAAATTTTCAAACTAATTTTACATCAAAAACCTTATTTCGGACTCTTCCATCCAGACTCCCGTACTATAATACAGAAAAAACTAAAAACACATACTCTCATCTTTCTCTCACCTTAACATCAATAATTTTATTGCAAATTTCTATTTTATCATTTAAAGAAAATGTAGTCTAATTTTTAGCCTGTGATATGTTCCCCCGCGCCCAATTTAGTTTGTCCTCAAACTAAGAAAGGTTGCGGTACCCTACTATTTTTTTTTGTATTTTTTTTTGATAATTATACAACATAACATATATACAAACAACACAAATATATACAAGCTCAAGCTAAATAATTATTTACGCAAAATTAAACCCTAAACGCGTGTCTGCATCATTGTCTTTATTTTAAACGTATCATTTGTTTCGAGTCCCGGTTTCACTTTTGTATTTATTTTACTTTTTCACTTGAACATTGTATTTATGTTTCACTATAGTATCTATATTTCACTTGAGTTTAATATTCCACTTGAAACTAGTTCCTTTTCCAATTGTAATTATTTCTGGTATTTTTAGCTTGATATGGAGTTTCTAGAAGTAGAGTTATCCAGGCTGGAGGGTTTCATCTGCGTGGTTCTGGACCGATTGGTTCTGGCTTGTCTGGTACTACCTCAGCACTGAAACTTTGAACAAGAAGATTAGAATTGGCCAAAATGCAGTCAATTTGACTGTGTATACATACATTAACTATTTTGAGACCTAAACCTTGATATAAATTTTGACGTTGGACGATGTTATGGCATGGTTGGTGTACTATGTTGCGCAGACACAATACACTCTAGCACTATAAGCATCTGAAAACATTATGATGTAGTCAGATAAAACATTTATGCCATAACGACCTCCAAGACTGTCTAAACTAGCAATTTTGACTGAAATTCCACTATATTTGATGATATCAACTATAACAAAATTTCAAAAACCTAAATAAACTTAAATTTACTGTATTTCCCATTTTATTTCATTTCTCAGAGTCTTTTCCCTAGTGCTCTATAATAGTCACTCTTCAGGCTCCAGATCAGAGTGCTCATGCTACCTGGAGAAAGATAAGCATAAGGTGTCCACTGTGGTGGCAATTCAAGGCTCTTGTAAGTTAGCAGAAACTCCCAAGTTCCATCAACTGCCTTTCTAACTTCATGTATTACATCTGTCATCACAGTTTTGAGTGGGTCATATTCTGGTACCTTATGCTTGTTTCTCATATACTCTATTTTTGTTTGGATATCATCTTCTCTCCTCAATTCAAGTAAATACGTTATGAAATCCCTAGCATACCAATGTGCCATACTGACTGACTGAAGCTCTGATTCACTGTTACCATTCTGAATCAAATAAAAAGATCTGCCTCTAATAAGTTTTACTCCTACCATACATGGTCTACTGTTTATATCACCTTGTTTGTTTTCCAGATTTGTGTGTGTGACTGATGCAGACAATACATTGTTTTCCTGTGAATTATTCTTCTTACTATGTTCCATTTCATCACTTGACATTCTTGGGTGCGACATACCATTGTGTTGTGTATTTTGCACTCGTGGGTGCGAACTACCATTTCTATTTTGCATTTCTGGGTGCAACTTATAATCTTGACTTTGTACTTCTGTGTGTGAATGCTTATTTTGACAATGCTTTTCTGAGTGTGACCTATTACTTCTACTTTGCACTTCTGAATGAAACCTGCAATTTTGCACTTCTGAGTGCAACCTACAATTTTGCACTTCTGAGTGCAACCTACAATTTTGCACTTCTGGGTGCAAACAACTACATCTACTTTGCATTTCTGTGGGCAACCTGCAATTTTGCTCTTCTGGGTGTAAATTTCTACCTCTAATTTGCAATTCTGACTGTAACCTGCAATTTTGCACTTCTGGGTGCAAATGTTTATCACCCACTTCTGAGTGTGACCTACCATTTCCTCTATGTTTTTCGACTGAAGTACTCTGGCTACTCCCTTGATTACCTGTTTTCTCAAAGAATTTATGCTTACCCTTCAAAGGACGCCTTCTCTTGTTGCCTGACATAGTACGGGAAGCATGAAACTCTCTTATTATTACCTGAGGGATGGAGGAAGCATATTCCCAGGTGGATCCAGAACCTGGATGCTTCCATTTTACCCTGTAATACAGAATCCCATTGCTTCTACGAGATGAGAGGAGCTTGTCAATGTCTTCAACAGAAAACATTTTGTTACTGACAGCTTCTCTTAACTGACCATCCTGTCTCTCCCGATTTGCTAACGACTCATCGGATTCATGAGAGGGACCAGGAAGTGGTTCAGGAGTCAATGGTCGAGAATCAGACTGCCTTATTTCCCTTGGACTAGTCTTAGGCTGTAATGGCTTTTTTTTCTGCAGTGCACTACCTTTCCCTTGGGGTTTCTTACCTTTACCTGTAGTCTGAGATTTTTCTTGGTTCTTTCTATCAACTAACTTTCTGACATTTTCTACCATTGAGTTTTGTGTCTGTTGTTTACTATTGTAACTTTTGCCTGTATTTGGCCTCTTCTGAGCCTGATTTTCTACTCTATTATCTGTATTTGGCTTTTTCTTAGTCTGATTTTCTACTTTATTATCTGTATTTCTACCTGACTGTTGCTGAGCCTAATTTTGTACTCTTCTACTTGTATTGGCCTCTTCTTGGACCTGATTGTCTCTTTGAATATTCTGTTCTGTATTGGCTTCCTGCCGGACCTAATTTCTCACTATATTTCGACCTGTGTTGGCGTCTGCTCGGGCCTGAATTGGTTCTGCCTGATCATGATCTATGTTTCTTCCTACATCTAAATTCTCATTAACTAACTCTTCTGCATCTACCTGTAACTCTTCATTGATATCTTCCATACCTACTGGGGGATTTGTTGGCCTATTATCAGGGTCATAATATGGCTTCAGTCTTACGCCATTTACCAGAGATTTTACCTCTTTGTTCGTAGCACAGTTTCTGACCTTGAAAGTGTGATGGGGACCTAGCTGCGTAATGTAATATGGACCTACCCATTTCCTATGAAGCTTATGTGCCTTACCTACAGCAACCTTTGTACAGTACAGCCACACTCTTTCCGCTGGCTGAAACTTGGGTTCTTGTGACCGTTTATCAAATTGATGCTTGTACCTTACCTGAGCAGCCTTAATGTTTTCTGTAGCAATTTTGCGTGTGGTCTCCAGCTGTTTCAGTACATTATTGAGGTGCACCTTATGATTCTGAGAAAGATTATCATTTGGAAGGAGTGCAGTGTCAATAGGAATGTGCATTTCCCTACCAAACAGAAGGAAAAATGGTGAGACCTGAGACGCCTGGGTGCACAGTGTCATTCTATGCCCCATCATGACTGACGGTAAGATTTCTGGCCAGTCATCTTGCTGATCCTTGCAATACATTCTGAAGCCCTGCAGTATAATAGAATTTGCGCGCTCTACTACTGCATTTGTAGCTGGATGGTAAGCGGAGACATAATGCCTTGTGATTTGAAAGAGCTCACACATGGCCGCAGTAAGCTTAGACATAAAAGTTTGCCCTCCGTCTGAAATCAAAGTTCTAGGTGCACCATATCTAGTTATTACCTCACGGTACAAAACTGCTGCTACTTCTGTTGCTTCCTGGCTTCTAAGTGGGTGTGCTTCCATCCATTTAGAGTATGAATCTACAACTACTAATATATGTTTATACTTATCCTTGGTTGTAGGTAAGCCACTGAGAATATTTATATGCCAACGACTGAAAAGATCAGCCACCGGTAGCGGCTGAAGGGGTGGGGGCTTTGCATGGACTGGTCGTTTGACCTGTTGACAAAGCAAGCAAGATTGAACATATCGTCACCTTAGCGCAAAAAGTCAATAACTCCAAAATTTCACAAAATCACTTTTTTGCATTTTTCAATGCACAATGATGGTTTTCATATTGTATCAAAATATTGGTCCAAAATCAGATATGCAAATTAGGTAATTTGCATAAAAAGCAAAATGGGTTAACTACATCTCCATTATAATTGAGCGCAAAAACCGGATAAGTGCACTTGTTGAGGTTTTGCACCAAAATAATATGGTAGTTAAGACCAAGTTTTTTGGTGCAAAAAGTCTATAAGTGCTTTTATTGAGTTTACACCAAGTCTAAAAACAAGTGTTATGTATAGTTTTGTTGCTAAATTCAACATATGAGAATCTGCAATATTTCGTTAAATATTTCATGTGCTATCAGACTTGTATTTTCAAATTTTACATTTTCACTTCACTGAAGTTTTTAATGAACCTTTACATTTGAGATGTCATTCATACTTCATAAACAGATCTATTTAAGCCACCCCCACATACATGTAATTTGGGGGGGACCAACATCAATGCCATCCAATAACATAGTTTGTTTACTGATGTTTGTGCGATGTTGAACACATATCACCACGACGTTAAGCTAGGGAATTCAGGATTTTGGCTATTATGTCTAATTTAATTCAAAATGTCTGGAAAACCAGCCAAATTTGGTATAATTTCAAATCAATACTTGACTGATAATTTAAAATGTTTAAATATGCAAAAGAAAATTCATTTTTTGGTCAGTTTATGGAATCATGAACATGGCGAGTCTCTTGCTGAGCATGGTGGGTCTCTTGCAAAGCAAGTGAAGCCCAAAGACAAAAAATTGAAGTTATTTCTTAAAAAATCTGTTGGGAATCCATACTTAAAAGTAACTCATCTTTTGTACGTTTACCACAATCATACTAGAAGCAGACATTTTTTATTACTGCCTTGCCTGGTGTTAACACACTGATACCACCCTTACCACCTTAAGTGAAATATCTTTTGATGTGCGAGGTCTACACTGATGTAGTTATTTTACTCCATGTATGTCCACCTGTACGTAAGATAACCCACTCACTATCCGATAAGGCTGCGTAGATTTTCTCCACATACAGGCAAACAAGCCATGGTAAAACTATTACTTAGTCAACATCATTTTAGCCTCAATTTAATGAAGTCATTGGAGAAAAGCTGGCATGTAAGAAACTACATGTCATGAAATGGTTATTGATCTATTTAAATGATGAAATGGATTTTTTGCACTTTTTCATTAATTCTGAATAAGATTTTCACATTGATCAGGCTTTCAAGTGGGCCCTACTTTTCCTATTTTTCCTACTTTTCCCTACTTTTTTGATCTGCTCCTACTTTTCCCTACTTTTTCATGAAAATGCCCTACTATCCCTACTTTTTCACTCTAAAATGTCATTTACGGGTAAAAATCCAGAATTTTTTTCTCGCTCGCTTCACTCGCTCAGATTTTATAAATTAACTTCTATGTCATTCAGGGAGCATGCCACATAACACTTCAAATTTTTTATGTTTAACCTAAAAGTCTCTCTGTTTGGCTAGTGCTATATCACAGGTATTATCCTGCTCATTTAATCTTAAATTACTTATTTCAAACAGATCGTTGTAATGAATTTTATATTTGGAAAAGCCCTACTATCCCTACTTTTTTACACCGATAATCTCTACTTTTTCACTACTTTTTCCAAATTTTTATCCCTACTTTTTCCCTACTTTTCTGTTGATGGGCACTTGAAAGCCTGCATTGATGCTGAAAGACTGAAAACAAGAAGGCGAAAAATGTCTAGAAATATCTTTGTTTATGTTTTCAAAATTGTGAGTTTACGGCATTTTATGGCATGTAAATTAATTCATTGGAAATGTATGTTCGATTTTTATAGATCAGTATTAAACCACCATTGGTTTTGAACAAGACACAACAAACAGCAAAAAATGTGCAGCTTTTGAGGTGCAGAAATATACACATTTATACACATAATCTTCACTCAGAACACCTCAGCCAATTCTATGAATCAAACCTTGGATGAAAAACTTAAGATTTCACGATCACATGATAATGATGTCATAGAAAACCATGACAATACAATTTAGCAGAACATAATATATTTAACATGGCAATATGATATATAAGTTAAAATGTAGCAAAAATAATGGCTATATCATGCCATTAATAACACTGAAGGGAAAGAAAATGCCACAGCAATATGTTACAGAAAAAATGCAAAATTCATTTTCTATTAGACAACTCTTGGGGTCACCAGAATAATCCATTTTAATCAGGTTAACATCCACCTTTCAAAATGCTGCATTTTTGTACATAATACTAGGGCTGGACATTATTTTATCATCAACCAAGAAAAAATGTCCTAAAATTGGGGAGCAGGGGATTCTTTTTCATTCTGACTTAAGTTTTCCAGGACCATCACTGCGACAGATAATGAAATTCAAAATTTTGGATAACCTGCCTTGCCTGCATGGATTTCTTATTAAAACCAAAAGCTTTACTGAGCTTAGCTGACTGAAAACAAAGTACTCCAGCAAGCATGGAAAAAAATTCCAAAATAATGTTTTATATAATTTTTTCAATTTCTCACATTGCTCATTTCAAACCTGTCTTCTTATCAAGATATTTCTTGTTATTTGTCAACTTATATAACTGATGCAAACTTTAGGACTTGATGTATAGAAACAAGATAATGGAGTGTGTTAATTTGCATTATGGAGCTTTTACAAAAGGCCATTCACGCAAAATTAACCCACATTTTATGTTTTTAGTTTGATCGATTTGATTCTTTACGTCCCATCAACAATCTTTCAGTTATTTAAGAACAGGTCTTCCTAGGTTGAACCAGTACTAAGCTAGGATAAATGTGTCATGCTCAAGGACACAACAGAGTGACGCCGGTGGGGCACTAAGCTGCGGCCCCTCAGTCTTGAGTCAAGCACTCTACCAGTGAGCTCCAGAAAACCCAGGTTTTAAAAGATGTAACGATAGTAGATGTGAAATCCACTGAGTCTGATGCTAACTTTATAGGTTACTTTACTGGTTTAGTATAGAAATGTTATGATATTTAGTTCTCACTTACTGAGCAGGCCTAGATATCATAGCTATATACGAAATTTTATGAAAAAATACAAATCTAAATCAAATACCATATGGGCCACAAAGTGAGAAAATGATTCCCTAAGAAAAGCATTTCACTATCATAGAAACAGAATAGTTTGATTCTATAGAGTAATGCTACTAATTTTTAATAGTTTTATTTGACTGGATTATTCCAATCTTGAAGTGAGATATGGCATATTTATTAAAGGCCTATGTACACATATAATGTTATTGCCACGAAAAATGTTGCCAAAGTTGTGTATTCCATTTTGATACGTTAATAATGCTCAGAAAACACTCATTTGCTTGAAATAGTTTAACCATTAGAAAAAATATTGCTCAATGAAAAAGCAGCATATCAACCTTACATCCAATCTGCAGAAAATATTTGATCTATTCTCGTGGTGTTGGGTTTGCTATAGTTACCACTAAGTGATACACATAGGAATTAAGAGCATAAATTTGGTTAAAAAGTGCAGATAACTCCCAAAAATGAACTTTTTTTTAAAATAATTTGGAATTTGTTAGTTTGGTGATCAAACGTTTAGAATATACAAATGCTGTGTTATTTTGCATACATGATTTTCATGATGTTTTGTCGAGTTCACGGTTAAGGTTTATATAATTTTGATCCAAATCAAAACTTTGACTGAAAACTAGATCAAATCCTGCATAAAAAAACTTTGATTAAAATATATGATCATATGCTGCATCAAAGCACTTTTGTAGTTCATTTGCATCAAAGTATCTAAGTCAATATACTACATAAAAGCGCAACTACCAAGTTTTTGCACCAAAAATTTTCAGCGCAAAAATGGGTTAAGTGCACTTATTGAGTTTTTGCACCAAAATTTTCAGTTGTAAATTTCCAATAAGTGCATATTTTCTTTAATTTCACTTTTATCATAAAATTATAAGATTGGAGTTTTTCTTCACATAAAATCTTACAGAAATTGCATTTGAAAACATTTTATAGCAATAACATGAGAGGAAAGTGAAAGAAGATAAAATGTTTTTTGCCTCTCCTGAAAAGTTTGTAAAATGGAGTTATTGACTTTTTGCGCTAAGGTGACGATATTTGCCGATCTCATCATACATTTTCGGCCAGTAATATTTGAGTCTTATTGCAGCAAAGGTCCGTTCGTGACCTTGATGTCCTCCACCTGCCAAAGAGTCATGGTATGATCTTAGTATATCATCCCGCATTACCTTGGGAAGAGCTAATTGTTTTACAAACCTCTCCTCTCTAGGGAGTCCTCTAGACCTAGGGGAGTAAAAGTGATAAAGAAGACCATTTATTACTTCAAACTGTGAGGCTTCTGCTACAAGAGTCCTAGCTTGTTTTGCATCATCGGGTACCTCACCTGTAGTTTTATACTTATAAATAGCCTTGAAATCCGGACAGTTCTGTTGCAGTCTTATCAGATTTGGACAGCCTGTTTGCTTATCAGTATTCTGCTTAGCGGGAACTGGGTCAACCGATTGCACTTTGATATCACTAGGGTCATTTGCATAACAAAAAGATACCTCATAGCCTACTGAACAAACCTCAGGTTCTTCCTCTTCTACTTCTGGAGAAGGGGGATAACTCCTCCTAGAAAGACCATCAGCATTTGCATTGTTCCGACTACTCTTATGAATTATCTGCATGTTATACCCTTGCAATAATAGTGACCATCTACCCAATCTACCCTGACAATCCTTTATCTGCTGAAGGTACTTCACAGAAACATTATCTGTGTAGACTGTGAAAGGTACATTATCAGTTCGGCCCACAAGATCCTGAGAGAGTGCAAAAAATTCACAGTGACCTTTCCAGAGCTATCTTAGTATCAATCATTATAAACATAAACCAGCTCCATTTATCAGCTCTAGTTTCAGAACTCCTTCAAGCCTTGCTGAGTAAAATAAACAAACTTTTACTCTGACTGTTTATACATGCTTTGTCCTGAATTTACAATATTTATTTCGTTTTTGGTGGATCTGAAATTTCTTGACCTGGTCCAGATATTATTAGAAAAATTGAAGACTGGCCCCAGTCTGAAACATTGATATGCCAGCAGCATATTCATATTTGTATTTTAATTTAGCTCTTTTTAATCATTTACCCTTGTCCTGTTGAACGCAAGTATGTCATTTATAAAAAAAAGTGTAGATTCTGATAAGCTGGCTTCCTAAGGAGTCATTTGATCAAAATCTAGTTCTCCATGTAGCCTGAGAATACACTATTTTAATTAAAATCACGCAACTGAACTGCCTGGAACATATAAGTGAGTGTGTGTGTGTGGGGGGGGGGGGGGAGACATACTTTTTTGGTGCGGATCCTGTCGGCGTCCGTGTAGCTTCTTTTCCGTGCGTTATCTTCTGAACCAGTGGGGGATTTTGCCCCAACTTGCATAGATACATTGTTGGGAGGGGGAAAGAGTTGATAAGATTACGATGACCTTGGCCTTATTTCCAAGGTCACGGCGGTACTTTGAAATGTCTGAAATATGGTTTCAGTGCGAGATCTCCTGAACTAGTGGATGGATTTTGATTAAACTTAAAGAGATACATTGTTGGGAGGAGGGGAAGTCTAGATAAGATTTTGATGACCTTGAACTTACATGTATTTTAAAGGTCAAACTGGCACTTTGAAATGTCCAAAATAGGGTTTCCATGCATTATCCTCTGAATCAGTGGATGGTTTTTTTACCAAACTTGCATGGATAAATTTTGGGAAGAGGGGAAGAGTTGATTAGATTTGATGACCTTGACCTAATTTTCAAAGTCACTGGCACTTTGAAATGTCCAAATTAGTGTTTCTGTGTGTTATTTTCCGAACTAGTCGATGGATTTAACCAAACTAGCATAGATACATTATTGGGAGTAGGGGAACAGTCCTTTTAGGACTATAAGTCAGCCATTTCCACTATCTTCAGAAATGGTGGTTCAATTTCAACCAAACTCACATAGATATATTTTTAGGAGAGGGTTAAAAATTGATTAGATTTTGGTGACCTTGACCTCATTTTCAAGGTCACTCCAGCATTTTGAAATGTCAACTTTTGACCAAAATAGGGCGTTTGTATGATATCTTGAAATGAACAATGCATTCTAGCTAAACTTTATGTATTGTATAATTGTCGCAAAATGAAGAGTTGACATGATTTTGGTGATACTGACCTAGTTTTCAAGGTCATCATCCTTAAAAAAAACTGTAAAATCAGCCTTTTCTGAGCTCTTTCATCTGAACCAGTGGGGTTTTCTTCACCAAATTTGCATATTTTGTTTTTGTTTGATTTGATTCTTTACGTCTCATCAACAGTCTTTCAGTTGAACAGGGACGGGTCTTCCTGGGTTGAACCAGTACTAAACTAGGATAAATGTGTCTTGCTCAAGGACCACAACGCAGTGACGCCGGTGAGGCTCAAACCCGCGGCCTCTCGGTCTCGAGTCAAGCACTCTACCACTCAGCCTCTGCGCTCCCTCCAAATTTGCATAGAAACCATGTTTGGAGTCAGAAAATTAGATTTTGATGACCTTGACCTTATAACCAAGGTAACCACAGCACTTTGTAATTTCAAAGTTTGACCAAAATTGTGTTTGTGCATGCTCTCCCTTGAAATAATTGATGAATTTCAGCCTGTATTATTGTGACACAATGAAGAGCAGTCGACTCAATTTGCGATTGGGGGACATAGTTTTCCTCTGAAAACACTGCTTTAATTTTCATCTGATATACAACAGGGGTTTCATTAACTTTTTTGGCATCCGGGTATGAAGGCAAAGTAGGCGGGTGATTTGACAGTATTTGCCAGTAGTCTCTATAAAAATTTATCAAAAGTAGCAGGGGAAACATGCCTTAATAGAAGGGGAAAATCCCTGCCTCCCTCCTCTTAATGAAACCCCTGTACAAATGTTTTAGACTGGATATAGTCTGGAATGTTCCCATTAAATCATAGATGAGACTGCATAGATCAAGAGAAATGCGGCAAAGTCATTATAAAAGTGTGAATTATATGCTTGTAATGTTTTTCGTCTATACGGGAAGATAATCCACAAGCTTTAGCGAGCTGATTATCTCCCATACAGACGCAAAAACATACAATAACTTTCTTATTCCACCAACATGCATTTGCACTTTGAGCATTATGAGATACACGTACTTGATTTAAAACATTGGAATATTAATAAAAAAAAGGTACAATAACTAGACTAATATTTCTTTAAATGCAGACATCTAAATGTACATGCACTTCTAAATACAATGAGAAATCAGAATTTCCTTTTAATGCACGTCATTTGTATCCCGCGCCCTCTCTGGGAGGGGGAATGGCGGGCTTTTTATCTTTTCAAAATTCAATGCCCTCCTAAAAGCCCTGCCTTGCGTGCCAAATTTGTGGTAAAATCCTTACTAAATACCCCTGCCCAACGGGGGTTGATAATGATATGTAATGGTTTGGAGTCGGGCGACAGTCTGCCCACTATCTGCCAATCATCGGCCGATAGTCGGCCGACTTCATTTGTAAATTAGTCACTCAAACTCGGCTGAAAGTCAGCCGATTATCGGGCGACAGCCGGCAGAGCGACGGCTGTTGATCTTTTTGTCGGCATATCGTCGGCAGACACCTATTGTCAGCCGATGATCGCCCCATTATTGGCCCTTATAAGCCATGCCACATATTTTTATAGTGTTCATGAATAACTTATTTTGAAGTTTCTGCTTTTTCTGAATGTTTTCTTCTTTTGGCGAAAAACGACTTAGTACAAACGGTCAATTCCACTATTTTATACAGGATGCGCATGGTTATTGAAACCAAAATGTCACATAATACTTTTATAAGTCGGCCAACATTCGGTCGATCATTGCTCGACTTATTGTACGCATCTCGACAGGTAAATACAATCGGCCGACGATCGGCTGATTATCGGGCGATGGTCAGCCGATTGGAAAACTTTTTGGTTGATAAAGTTAATCGGTGAGGTTTGTTTTTAATGTAACTGCTCCAGTCGACCGACTAAAATCATATTTATCGGTCGATCAACATGAAAAAATCTAGTCCGTCGACTGTAACTCAGGCATTAAATGTCCGAACGCATTTTTACATCACTTAGATACAAGGGGTGCGATAGCTAGAGAAAGCATTTATTAAAATTTGCTACTTTGCTGTCTGCTGATAATCTTTACAAACAGTTTGGATCCAGATCAGAACCGACAGAACATCAGTCCTGATCTGGATCCCAACTGTTTGACACTTTGATAGTGTTTCCGAAAGATTTATGAAAAGAAAATTTTGAAAGAAAAAATGTCAGCAGACACAAACACCTATTGCAAATTTTATTGGGCATAGACTCATCCATACTTTAAAAAACTGCCCAGATATGAAAAATATTTCTGTATTTTTGTACATGTTGATTATAGCAGTATTCCAAGTATATAAGGACAAAACAAAAAGGTAAATCATATGCTGGATGACATAAAATATACTAAATTTCTTTTAGTAAATTCTATGAATTTCTTTGCATGTTTTTATCACACAATGGCAATTGTAGCCTCTAGTCAACAGATCTGATAATGATCGTCTAAGATAGTATATGCCAATGGTTGTAGAGCAGAATACCTATAAAATATTCCAAAGATATCTTGAGAAAGTGAAGCTATTAAAGTACAGTTATAATAACACCCCTGAATGATGCTGAGGTCAAATGATTTCTGGAGCTTTCTGAACCTTGTGAGCCGGACTGATTAGCAAGATAGGGTCTAAACTGCCTGATTGCTTCTACTAAACTAAGCCCCTCTTTGTCTGTGATGTGCCATCTTAATTCTTCATTACGTAAAGCTCTACCTCCGTATGCTACTGGGTGTTCCCTATTATCTGCATCTAACTGACTTAGCACATAACCTATAGACTCGTCACTAGCATCTACTGCTAAAATGAAAGGCTTATCAAATTGTGGAAATGCTAGCACAGGGGCCGTAACCAATGCCTTTTTCAAAGTTTCAAAAGCCACCTGACATTCCTCTGACCAAACAAATTAAGTATCTTTCCGTAACAACTTATTTAATGGTAATGCAATTGTAGCAAAAGATTTAATGTACCTCCTATAAAATTGTGCCATGCCCAAAAAAGCTCTATTATTTTTAACGTTCCTAGGGACGGGATAAGTTTCAATAGCCTGGTATTTTGAATCATCAATTTTAATGCCAAATGAATTTATCCTGTGAGCCAAGTATACAATCTCCTGAACTGCAAATCTACATTTTCCAGGGTGAATTTTCAAATTAGCCGCTCTTAAGTTTTGAAATACCTTGTCCAAATGGTCCAAATGTTCATCAAAATTATTTCCAATCTTATATCCAAACTTAGCCCCAAGCCAAGAATACAGTTTTGAACAAATATTTCGGAAAATATAAAAATCTTAAACCTTAAATACAAAAATGCCAAAATTAAATTTTCAAACTAATTTTACATCAAAAACCTTATTTCGGACTCTTCCATCCAGACTCCCGTACTATAATACAGAAAAAACTAAAAACACATACTCTCATCTTTCTCTCACCTTAACATCAATAATTTTATTGCAAATTTCTATTTTATCATTTAAAGAAAATGTAGTCTGGTTTTTCAGTTGTCGTATGGATCACATGCTTGTGTAATTTTGCTTCAGTCAGCTCTGAGGAATCTTTAACAAAAATGTCTCTATTACGGCCTAAAAATGTATAAAGTTTTTGTTTTTGTTCCTCAGATAATTCAGAATTATCTAAATTCAAGCCTAAATCTTTTGCAATATTTTCATAATACTCATCAGACTTATTTTCTACAGACTCATCTAGCAGATTTACAGAAGCCTGCTCATCATGGTACGTAACCTGTTGAATATTTTGTTCATCGACCAAATGCGAGGTCGCAATGACAAAATCTTCTTTCAAAAACACAGGATAATTTGTTGGATTTAGCACCCTATATGCAGAAGGGTTCCAGGTCATTTCGGCCCATAACAAAATCGGCCTATGTCAATTTCGGCCCATGTCAATTTCGGCCCATAAATTTTGTCAACCTAGATTGCTGCAAAAGAGATGATATATTATTGAAAATATTTAAAATTGATAAATAGAGTTAAATTGAGAAAAAAAAAGAACTGAAAATAGATCGACTTTACAAACTAGTAAAGACTAGAAAACGCTAAGACTGGTATCATAAATCACATATACATTGTATATTTTCCATAAGCTAATACAACCTGCTCAGTGAGTTAAACTGAATAATTGGATTAAGAAAGAATCGCTTGCGTTTCAGATGCGAGCAGGAGACACTCTGGCTAGAATGCGCAAATGCACTGGCTCGTTTGAGCCTTGGCTGCATGCTTGTTGCCTATGTGATGAACTATACTCTAACAGGCCACTCTAACATACAAACTCCTAATCAATTAAAACAAACCATTCTTATTAATTATTATGTTTGTAAATAATTACAGGTAAGCCGATCTATTTATACCAATTATAGACAAATATACCAATTATACATTATTATATCTGTGGGCCGAAATTGTATAGGCCGATTTGGTTATGGGCCGAAATTGATACGGGCCGAAATTGTTATGGGCCGAAATGTCCAGTGACCTGCAGAAGACCCATGGTCTACACTACTTAAGCACTTACTACCTACTAAGTTTTCCTGGTTTAGTCCGGCTGCAGGCTCTAAAAGTACAGAACTATCTACTAAAGGGGCTGAATTAGCTGAAAAAGAAATTTTTACAGGCAAAGTACATTCAGAATGTGGTTCAACAATCACAGATGACACAGTCCGTACCAGACCTACACAAGTTTTTGGTTCTTGGCCAAGTGAAATGTGACAGACTGACGGTTCTTCATTATTTACTCTATTTTCAGAACTATTATTACTACTTTTGAAACTCACTGTGCATTCTTCAAGATCAATTCTTGCTTTATGCTGCCTTAAAAAGTCCATTCCTAAGATTACAGGCTGGTGCAATTTTTCAAGGCAGTGGCTAGAGGTACGGATCCGTACCCCTTTCCTGGGAGGCTAGGGATACGGATCCGTACCCCTAGCCTGGGAGGCTAGAGGTACGGATCCGTACCCCTAGTATATTCTACTATGTCAGGCTACAGGTACAGACATATAACCCTGATGAGAAGTTTTCATGATTATCAGTGTTCGAAAAATTACCTTGTTGTTGTGTTATGAAATACAAACCCAGCAAGTCGCCATTTGCAATGCGAGATAACTCTGTATAGTAAACATAAAAACGAAACACGAATTCGGAAATGGGACAAGTGGTGCGGGATTTATGTTTTGTTATTATTATTATTATTATTATTATTATTATTATTATTATCCTATAAAAGGAAGATTAACCTCGAAAGGAAATATTTTTTTGTGAAATGATACAACCTGTCAGGGTCCGTGGTAACACCCCAAACCACCTCTAAACCATCCCAAACCACTTTCCTTACACCCAGAATGTGTTTTTGTGGTAGTATCAATAATTGAAGAAGAATTTTAAAAGCATTTTTATTACGTTGACCTGCCATGTTAGCCCAAAACCACCGCTAAACCACATCTAAACATCCAGAATTTGCATCTGTGATACTATCAATAACTTCAGAACAAATGTAAAAGAGGTGTTATGCGCTCTACACCCATTTTGGAATGTGCTGCAAAACGGATAGATAGATAGATAGATAGATAGATAGATAGATAGATAGATAGATAGATAGATAGATAGATAGATAGATAGATAGATAGATAGATAGATAGATAGATACATGTAGATAGATAGATAGATAGATAGATAGATAGATAGATAGATAGATAGATATGTAAACATGGTAAAATTGTATTTTCTAAATTAACGTAGATTTTTTGGTGCTCAAAAGAACCGTCTCATCGAGAAGACTCTTTTTAGCATCAACTATATGTCTGAAATGACTAGAGAATAATTGATCGACGCATTATATACCCCACTTAACATAAAAAAACGGGCCAGGGTCGGCCCACCAATGAAATGCCATTTGAATGGCGTTTTGCTAGCGGACCGATATTCGTCCGACATTGTGTGCTGGCTAGGTTTATTTGTTAGGACCGTTGGACGTATGGACAAACTTAATATTTTAGATCCTTAAGGTGCTTAAGTTACTTCTAAGCACAAAAACAAATAATAAAATTGTACGGACGGACGAACGGACAGGTGGTGTGTAAAATAGTATTTGCAATCACTTTTAACGTAAATTTTGGGTGCTCAAAAGAACCGTCTCACATGAAGACTCTTTTGAGCACCAAAATATTTCTCTGAAAAAAATATGATAGTTGACCTACGCATTATATCAAAACTAACATCAAAACTAACATCAAAACTAAACATAAAAATGCGGGCCAGTGTCGGCCCGCCAGGGAAACGCCATTTGAATGCCATTTTGTGGACGGGCCGATGTAGGTCCGACATAGTGTGCTGGCTGGGTTTACTTGTCATGACCTGCAAAACGAAAAGAAAGATAGATAGATAGATAGATAGATAGATAGATAGATAGATAGATAGATAGATAGATAGATAGATAGATAGATAGATTTACCTCTGTTCTCTCGTTCTTGTACTCATGGATTTAAAGTTATTGCCACCGCGTATACACAATGAAATATCTCGTAATACTTTAGACGTTCATTACGTTTTTTGCCTGGCATCCGTGGCTGTGCCTTTTCAATGGTTCGCGAACTGCGCCTAAAGAATTGAATATTTTCTACCTTCTGATACTGTCTGATGGCAATTTTTAAAGAGGAAAAGTCCTCAAACTCTTTCCCTATGTGCAGCATTTGAGCCGTTCTGACAAAGTGAGACTGAACATAATTTTCTTTGAGTTTTATAAATGAGCAGCGAGAATTAGGCGGTTACATCAAATAGTTATTAGCCTAGATATTTTTAGGTGTAATTATAGGTCTAGATACTGTTTGTACGGATTAGGCTAATTAAGGACGTTCTTAAGTTCTTCTGGTGTCTTTGAGGTTGGACATTGAACATTCAGCCAATCATTGTAATTTGTTATTTTAAGTTTAAAGATGTCTTTGTGGTGCGTTATGCAGATCAATTAATCACAGAATGTTTTTCGCACCCTCGCTAATGACACAAGCCGAAAGTGAAAACAGCAAAAACAAAGCATGAATAACAAGTTTTGATTTGATAATAATAATAATAATAATAATAATAATAATAATAATAATTATCATAACAGCACAACATAAATCCCACGCCACTTGTCACAAATCCGAATTCGTGTATCGTTTTTACATTTACTATACAGAGTTATCCCACATTGCAAATGGCGACTTACTGGATTTGTATTGCATAGCACAACAAGGTATTTTCTAACGCTTATAATCATAATATTTCAGATTTTCTCATCAGGGTTATATGTCTGTACCTGTAGCCTGACATAGTAGAATATACTAGGGGTATGGGTCCGTACCCCTAGCCTCCGAGACTAGGGGTACGGATCCGTATCCCTAGCCTCCCAGGCTAGAGGTACGGATCCGTACCTCTAGCCACTGCCATTTTTCAAACAGATGAAATGTGTGTTCTAATACAATGCCATCAAGCCTAAATGGAACAGTGATAAGTCCTAAAATTCTGTGGACCTCTCCACATACGCCCACAATATTAGAAAGTGAGCTCGCCCTAATTTCATAATTTTTGAATGATTTCCTATAAATATGCTCACTCATGCAAGAAATTTGAGCACCTGTATCAATCAAAGCTTTGCTGGTCAGCTTGCCAAAGTCAATATGCACATAATTTCCTTCTAATGGTGTAGACAATGCCAAGTTGCATGTGCTTCGGTCTATAGTAGCAGAATAAGCACTGCAAGACTTCTTCGAGCAGTGCCAATTCAGCTTATTTTTGTACTGAACCATTTTGCTTGAAAATTAAATATTAAATGAAAATTAAATTTAAATGAATAGAAAATTAAATAATATGGAGAGTACAGACAGTTTTACTGGAATCGAGACAATACGCCGACAAGACAGTTCACCGACACGCATATTGAAGACAGTTCACCGACAGAATTGAAGACAGTTCACCGACAGAATTGAAGACAGTTCACAGACAAATTTTATATTGTATTTATAATGAATGTCACAATTTTTACTATCAATTGAAATGCTATTACACGTATGACTTATTTAAAGCTTATGAGATTGCAGTTGCACTTTATTTTTTTATTAGTCATGCCAATGGTCGACCTAATATACGTCACTGGACACATCCACAGCTAATGCATATAGAGCGATCATAACATTGCCTGTATGAAAACTGGGAAAGAAAACATAAACTGGAGAAGAAATAATAAGAAACGTAAAAATAAGTTTAGATAGACAAAAATAGACATACAACCTATCTATTTGTAATAAAATCAAGCAGAATACTTTGTGTTATTGGCGAATTTCCTGAAAATAAAGTACAATTAGCTATAGGACCATTTCAGTTGAGCTTCATGTGGCATTCAAGGTCTTCCTATTGTTTGTTAATCACACGCAAACGTGTACGAAATTCGCCTTATTAACCAACAATAATGCAAAATTCGTGATTCAACAGATGGGGTACAACAATCAAATAAATGTACTCTCTTATTAGCAGGAAGAAATAGCCTAACTATCTTCTATACTGGCAGCAATCGCCATAATTTTTCACCAAATATATCTATTTGTTTACCTTCAAATCATAATTGGTCCTAAATTATCATAATTGGCAGTTATATTTTCGACCATATGTCAATTTGGCATAAAACATATGTGTCGGTGAACTGTCTTCAAAAGTGTCTGTGAACTGTCTTCAATTCCGTCGGTGAACTGTCTTCAAAAATCGTGTCGGTGAATTGTCTTGTCGGTGAACTGTCTTGTTCCCGTTTTACTTATCCAGTGTTTGGTTCAGCATATCATCTCATCACGGTCCACATCAGGGTCTGCTGCACGTCAGTTCTTCATCTATCCCAAAGTGTTGATCTCCAATCACAATCCACCATAGAAACTTGAGACAAAATCCTTCCTTTGGATCTTCTATTAATGTCACTGTGAGGCGGGAAATCGTACCAATTTGATTCTCCAACCAAGCTGTCACCAGGCGCGAAAGGGGGGTCTAGGGGTTTGCGAGTTAAGCCCACTGTATCTGTCTGGAGATGAGACTGGGTGAACGCACTCGCTTGACTAAATTTGGGGAATTAACTCAAGATAGGCAGCACCCAGAACTCACTCCAGAAAACTTGTTATATGATTTGGAATGTCAATGTCTCTCCCCTTTCGGTACCCTGTGACGCAGTCCTTAAATAGCACTAACTAGAAGTAAACACTTGAGACGATTGAAATTTCTATAATTTTAATAAATGCAAATGTTCCTAAAACGAGATGGATGCAGACTGTTGAATTCACTGTTTTTAAAGTCCTAAATTACCACTGATATTTCACTACCTATTCACTGTTCTTCTCTTATAGAATTTCACTGTTCCGGTAAATCAAAATGTTCTTAATTTGTATATACTAATTAAAACGCGCAGTCACAAACAATAAAATATTTCACTTTAATTCTCCTCAACCTCAACTGCCACCAGCCATATAATTTTCCAGAAAATATGTGTTCATAAGCTAACTAAATTGAAGCTTCCACCAATATTAAAACTAATTCTAAAATGCCTTGCTTCATTTATTTTTAAGTTCTAGGTCCGAAGTTCATAGTCTATAAATTTGGGCACATCACTTTTCAAAACTGTCCTATAAGCTAAACAAAGATTTATAAGACCTAAACACAGAAAACCACAAAATAAACGGTCTATGCAAAGTCTACAATGTTAACATCCTATTATTCAGTTTCGCAGAAAGATCTAGACTGATCTGCTCCCAGGTTAAGACTGACTGATGGACCCTCAATTTGGGTCTCAGCAAAACTCCCTAGGTCCGAAAACAGCCAATGAAAAATACTATAACAATTAACCAACCAAACAATTCTCTAATTATAACCAATGAAATTAATTTTAAAATTCACTGCACAGACCTGTGCCCAAACAATGCTAGAAGCCAATCTGCTTAATGGGTGAGAAATTGTTATCAACACTCATGAGGTGACCACCATTTTTCTCAATTAACACTTTCCATTGTTCTCCAAACTAAGCTAGAAGCCAACAGATTGCCACTAACCCCTAATATCTAAGTTTGCCAAGAGGTGATAAAACATTACAAGTAATAGATGCTCTAGGGCTGATAAGAAATCAAGTTGTCAGAATTAGCCTATTTTAAGTCAAAACAGTTCTTAAGCCATCAAAATTATTTCCAATCTTATATCCAAACTTAGCCCCAAGCCAAGAATACAGTTTTGAACAAATATTTCGGAAAATATAAAAATCTTAAACCTTAAATACAAAAATGCCAAAATTAAATTTTCAAACTAATTTTACATCAAAAACCTTATTTCGGACTCTTCCATCCAGACTCCCGTACTATAATACAGAAAAAACTAAAAAACACATACTCTGCTTCTTCTGCTTCTGCCGTGTACTAGCCTCCTTCAACTTTCTGAAGATTATGCTAGGTGTAGGTAGGTGACGCATCGCATTGCAAACAATACTTCCTGTGAAGGTGTCAATTCGGGTTTTTGAGTTGATACTCGAGTCTATCCAGGTAAATAAGTCTTGGCTGTTCGGGTTTAGTCGTCAAATTTAAAAGAATCACTATTTACATGTTAAAAACATCAATATCTGCTAGGCTAGTAGGTCAGTCCTGACACTGAGGCCTTGAAGGCTTCCAGTGTGTCCAGGTCTGGGATGTCAGGAGGAAGCGCATTCCAGTCTCTCACAGTCCTGGGGAAGAAAGACATCCTTCTCTTCTCTGTTCCACAGGTGATTGTTTGGAAGGCTCGTGAGTGGCTGTGCCTTGTCGGTCTCTTCTGTGGTGTCAATCTTGAGTCTTTGCTGATGGCTACCAGTCCTCTGTCGATTTTGTACATCATGCAAAGGCGCATGTCCTTCCTCCTGTTTTCCAGGCTTCGCCAGTTTAGGGTCTTGAACATGTCTGTGACGCTGGAAGTGTTGTGGTGCCTATGGAGAACATATCTAGCCGCCCTACGTTGGACCATCTCAAGTTTCTTTATGTTTTTCTGAGTGTAAGGGTCCCACACATTACTGGAGTACTCTACCAGGGGGCGAACAAGACTGAAGTAGGCCTGCTGCTTGATGGAGACAGCGCCGATGTTCAGATTCCTTCTCAGAAAGCCTATAGTCTGATTTGCCTTCACACATATATTTTGAATATGGGTATCCCACTTGAGGTCCTGTGTCAATGTGACACCTAGATACTTGGCCGATGGTACATTGGCTAGGATGTGGCCATGCAAGTCATAGTCTGTTATAATGGGGTCTCTCTTGCTGGTCACTGTCATCTTATTGCATTTGCTTGGATGAAATTTCATCCTCCATTGATCTTCCCATGCTGCCAGTGTGACCAGGTCTTCTTGCAGGAGATCAGCATCCTCATGGCTCCTTATCACTAAGTAGGCAATGGTGTCATCAGCGAAAAGTCGTACAGATGAATGGAGTTTCGCTGGCAGATCATTGATGTAATAGAGGAAGAGGCATGGTCCAAGCACAGAGCCTTGAGGGACTCCTGAATCCACACTTACAAACTGTGATTGTTCTCCCTCGACTACAACAGACTGTTTACGGTTGGCTAGCCAATTCTTGATCCATCTATTGACGTTTCCTTGTATTCCATAATGGTGGAGTTTATGTGTCAGGAGGCTGTGACAAACCTTGTCAAAAGCTTTGGCAAAATCCATGACGAGGATATCTGTTCATCTTTCTCTCACCTTAACATCAATAATTTTATTGCAAATTTCTATTTTATCATTTAAAGAAAATGTAGTCTAATTTTTAGCCTGTGATATAGATTTGGCATCTGTGAGTAAGTTTCCTTTACTTTTCAATGGTGCTATACCAATATTGTCTTGTCTTTTGCTTTTTGTGTAACTCCAGAAGGGTTTTGTATTATTTTGGTTTAGTCCTTCTTGGATGACATTATTGACATGGTCCCATTCAGCTTTCCGAAGATTTCGTTTCACCTCCCTAGAAAAATGTCTATATTTCTCCCATTTTCCACTAGCCTTTGCTTTTTTGTATAGTCTATGCTTTTTCTTCAATTGTTTCCTAATGTTTCTATTTAACCATGGTAAACTCTTTTTGACCTTGACATTTTTGAAGGAACATGTGAATCAATTGCAGCTAACAATTTTTCTTTAAAGTATGTCCATAGGGTTTCAACATTTTCCCCTGATTTTGTCTGTTGCATCACACTTAATGAAATTTGGTTACAAATTTTCTTTATTTCATCCCAGTTCGCCTTTGAAAATTTATAAATCTTCCTTGGTTTACTGAATGAATAATTTGGTTTAATGTCCGAGTCTGTGATTACCATATCATGGTCTGAAATTCCTGGCGCGTTTGTCGTAGATTTGATCAAAGACGAATTTGTCGTAAATACAAGATCAAGTAGATTAACTTCACGAGTTGGTTTGTCATGAATCTGTGTTAGATTAAATTCTGTACTTATATCAATCAAAAATTGTTGTTCACTTTTATCTTGAATGTTTTGCCCATGTTTTAGTGTTAAGTGTTCCCAGTCAATATCAGGACAGTTGAAATCACCACAGAGTATAATATCTTTAGGCTTGTTTCCGTTCAAGAGTTCCAGAGATTTTTTCAGTTCACAAAGATCTTTCATGTTCCTTTTTGGCATGTAAAATGAACCAATATAGAGTTCTTTCTTTCCTTTCAACGTGACTTTCGCGAAATCTATCTCACAGTCCGTCACAAAATCAACACATTCCACTGCTGTGATGTTAGACTGTACAGCGACAAACACGCCTCCACCCCACGAGCTTCTGTCATTTCTAAAGACTGTAAAATTGTCAGGAAAAATTTCAGAATTTTGAATTGCACTTTTACTGTAAGGTTTTCCAGGTTTTTTACCGCGTAGCCATGACTCTGTTCCGCAAATTATGTCCGGTTTGATGTATTCTAGGGCTGTCTTAAATTCTGCATTGTTTTCTTTCACACTACGGCAGTTTATGTTAAGAATTCTTAGATTTTGTTTCTTTGGAAGGTCATATGGACATTCGCTCGTCGTTGTGCTGAAGAGTTTGTCTCTGGGTGTCCTTTGGGAATTTTGCGAGTTAACTGGTTTAGGATTGCTGGTATGTAGTGGACTAAATCCGTGTTTAGAATGAAATGAGTCTAATGTAGATTCATTGTTCAACTGACTCAGAGGAAAATATGTATTTGATATTTGTAATTCAAAACTATGGAAAGTAAAGCTATCACAATTTAGATTGTCACATTTGCAACATTTCCAAACTACGTTTGAACGTTCTAATAAGTTGAAATCTTCTGAACAAAGTGAGATACAAGATTTATGGTGCCATTTATGGGGAGGGCTCTGATATTTTCATACATACGTAGGCTTAGGTAATTTTAGGGGGTTCAAAATTTTGAATTTCAATATTTTTGGGGGTTTTCAGAAAATAAATATTAGATGAAGATTTTGTGGATATTTTTGGGGCGTCATCACAAAATTGAATTACACCCCCCCCCCCACCCCCCCCACCCCCCCACACTGGACCTGTGGTAAGCATTATCAAACTACAAAACTTTTCAAATGCTGGACATCTGGTTATTACATTGATATTTTAGATCAAGCAACTACCGTTCTCACATATAACAGGACAATGTCTGAGGTTTGTTTACATGTTTTTGAATTTTCCGCGCTATAGTTTGATAAGCTTCAGTCGGATGGGATGTAGCCGCAAAACAGTCCAAAGGGTATAGCTAAACACCGTAAAAAAGTTCATTTCGCGAAACGAAAAAAACTAAACGAGTCAATTGAAAAGAATTTCTGCGAATGTGGTGGTGGAAGATATTCAATTTATTACTCACTGTGTAATATTGTACATTGGTGTTGACGACTTTTAGTGTTTAGAACATTTTACCCATTATCCCCTTTTTACCGGTTAATCCAGGTGCGTCGATAAGTCAACAGCGGAACTCTACGAGATAACGATAATGATATGGACATTTGGACGGTGAGATTTTATAAGTGTGATTTTTAACTGGACAGAGAAATCTCTGTGTACTATAAGGTCTCAACTGACACTTTCAGGAAAAAAATGAGTTTCACCGCCCTGATAGCTCAGTTGGTATCTTGAGCATCCGCTTTCAAAACGGGAAGTCGTGGGTTCACACCATACCAAAGGTGTAAAAAATGGTACTAGCAGCTTCCTTTCTAACGCTCGCATAAAATGGTTTGTGATAGGAAGATAGTGTAAGGCAGGTAAGTATCTGCTAAGGTATTGTTATGTCGCAATAATAAGGCTGTTGAGGAAGGATGGCAGCAAGACGTCAAAAGCAAGTCCTCCCTCAAGTATGTTAATGTAAACTCTCTGAAGGTCGGCAGGACTCATCATATATGGTCAACAGTCCGAAATAGTATTTATGACAGCAGAAGGGCCCAAATGAAGAGTAAATTATGAACAGGGACTTATATTCTGCAAGGGAATAGAGCAGTCTTTAACCAGTTTCAGGTTAATCTAACTTGCAGACTATGCACAGCCGACCCGGAAACAAGATAACACTTCATCAGTGACTGTTCATTTCTCAACAACGAGAGAGCAGCATATTCTGAAAAGCTTCTCAAAACTCCAGTCTTGTCTGAGTTGTCTATTCTTTTGACTTCTTGCCTCACAGGCAATTAAAAACCATGTCATTAAATATTGCACAGCAGTTTATGAAAGAAATGGTAAAAATTTATTTTGGTCTATTAAAAATTCAGGTGAAATTCTTAATAAATTGAAGTCTAGAGGTTTTCTAGCATCTGGTTCGTCTACATATGATTTCTCTACTCTCTATACTACATTGCCTCATAATCTAATAAAAGAAAAACTAACAGAATTAATTGAACAAACATTTAACAGAGAGGGCTCACTTTATTTGGCTTGTAATGATAAAAATGCCTTTTTACTTCTGAACAACCTAAACGATATAAATTGTGGTCATGTCAGAAAATGTGTGATGCGCTCCATTATCTTTTGAACAATATATTTATAAGATTTGGCTCAAAATTATATAGACAAATTGTCGGTATTCCAATGGGTACTGATTGTGCTCCTCTTGTTGCAGATTTGTTTTTGTTTTGTTATGAGAGAGACTTTATGTTGTCTCTGTCTGACAATAATCAAGCTGATATTATTGAAGCTTTTAACTCTACCTCCAGATATTTAGATAACTTGCTTAATATTGATAATCCTTATTTTGAACAAATGGTAGGTCAGATATATCCCACTGAACTTCAGTTAATTAAGGCTAATTCTTCTGATACTGAAGCTCCGTTTTTGGACTTGAACTTGTCAATAACAAATGGTATAGTTTCTTCTAAAATTTATGATAAATGGGATGATTTTAATTTTGAAATAGTAAATTTTCCATTTCTTGATGGAGATGTTCCTCGCTCTCCTTCCTATGGTGTTTATACTTCTCAGCTTATTCGTTTTGCTAGAGTGTGTTCTAATGTTGATGACTTCAACAACAGAAACTTATTTTTAACTGCTAAATTATTAAAACAAGGTTATAGATATCATAAAATCCGAAAAGCATTTTCTAAATTCTACCACAGACACTCAGAGTTAATTGTTAAATACAACATTGGGTTAAAAACTCTTCTGCAACAAGGCATACCTGAACCTATATTTTATGGTGATTTAGTCTATAAATTCAAACGAATTGTTGGAAAACCTAATTTTAGTGATCAATTCAAAAAGATAGTAAAACGTTATATAAGGGTTGGATATAACTTGGATATTATGCGCCAGTCTGCATGCCTAGTTTTAAACCCAATCACGGTTTATAGCTATGGTTTCCTCTTTAATTGCACGACGGTGGGTCAGGCCTCAGACTCTATGACGGCTCTGACGTAAAGCTTTAATCGGTGGGTTGATGACTGATGCTTATCTGTAGCTGGACCCACCGTGGCTCAACTTGAGGTTTTCTTTAGCTTTGACTATCTGTGAGTCATGAGCCCTTTTCTTTGTTTCATCATGGAGTGTTAATTTGATTAGAGTGTTTTCCATGATTATACATTGCATTAGTTAGATGGCCTCCATGCGAGCTGAACATTTCTTGTTCTTCAACAACAGCAGAATCTAAATTCGCAAACAAGCTTGCCTCACGCTATAGGTAGCCCTACAGATTTCACGGATTTCACGGACAGCTTACTTCACGCTGTAGGTGAACCCATGATATTTGGTACAACACTTGTTGTTCGGCAGCAAATAAGATATAGCCTGAGCACGGCATAAAGGTTTGGTTAAAACCTGAATTTGATGTATGTTTTGATTGAAGTTTATATAAGCGACCGGCCATGGCCGACCGCAATAATTTAATTAAAGATAAACTTATTTATCGTATTGAAAGAACCTTCCAGAGAGAAGGCTCTCCTTACCTTGCATATAATGATAGAAATGCATTTTTTGCTTCAGAAAAACCTAAAAAATATCATGCATGGTCTTGTCAAAATGTATGTGATGCGCTGACCTTTTTGTTGGACAATATTTGGCACCAAGCTGTATAGACAAGTAGTTGGGATTCCTATGGGAACGAATTGTGTTCCCCTGGTTGCAGATTTATTCCTGTTTTGTTATGAGAGGGACTTTATGATGTCTCTTTCTGATGATAATCAGGCTGTTGTCATTGATGCGTTTAATTCTACATCCAGATATTTGGATTATATTTTAAACATTAATAATGTTTATTTTGACAATATGGTAAGTCAAATATACCCTTCAGAGCTCCAACTTAATAAAGCCAACACCTTTGATACCGAAGCCGCATTTTTAGACTTGCATTTGTCTATTTCTAATGATATTGTCTCTACCGAAATTTATGATAAACGTGACGGCTTTGATTTTGAAACTTTCAATTTTCCATTTTTAGATGGTGATGTTCCTCGCTCTACATCCCATGGAGTCTATATCTCTCAACTTTTTCGTTTTGCTAGAGCATCTAGCTGTGTTGCTGACTTCACCACTTGCAATAAATTGTTAACTCAGTAACTTCTTAAATAAGGCTATTGGTATCATAAACTTTGCAAAACCTTTTCTAAATTTTATAGACAGTACTATGATTTGATTTCTAAATTCCAAGTTGGACTTAAATCTCTCTTGCGCCAAGGACTTTCTGAACCTGATTTCTATGGTGACTTGCTGTATAAGTTGATGAAGATTGTTGGCTCTAATAATTTTTCGGCGTAGTTCATTAAAACAATTTCCCATTATAAAAAGATTGGCTATAACATTAATGTATTGCAACAGACTGCATGCTTGGTGGTCAACTCAATCACAGTTGGCAACTTTGCTTTCCTCTTTAATTGCATGCCGGTGGGTCGGATTTCAGACTCTATGATGGTTCCGACTTAAAGACTTATCTATTGATGAGATGGTGGGGGCCTGATGCTTTGGCTGTTTGTCGGGCCCGCCGGGGTTTATCTGTTGGATTTCTTTTACTCCGGTATTCAGTTTTATTTACTGTTGAGTCCTTATCTTTGCTTAATCTCCTTGTTATACCTTGATTTATATGTTTTAGGAGATGATGCATTGATAATTTAGGGGTCTTTCATACAAACCAAATAACTATGTGTCTTGATCCACATCTGAATTAAGGGTGAGGTTGGCGCCGTTAAACCGGTTTAAGCCCTTCAGTTAAATATTTTACTGACCGTTCCAAGGCGGTACTTCTTTTGTAGATCCTTAATGATTTTGTTCTGTCTTGTGTTTGCTATGTCTTTGTGCAGGTCTGTTCATATGTGTTTTGTGGTCACCCGCTGGGAAAGAGCTGACCTCTTGGCTCTCGTTTGTGGTGTCTAACTGTGAGTTTGTCACTTTTCCATTGGTATCCTGGGTCAGGTAAGGTACTTGATTGTATCGATTCCTGATCTTTGCACCCTTACTTACTTTACACATCATGGGGGCAAATACGAGTAGGCCCACAAGTACGGGTGCTAGCAGGTGTCTCCAACTTGAAGACACTCCAGAAACAAACGTTAAATGTGCCTACTTTGACACTGAAGACCACAATAGGACGACACTCACTGGCGGCGTTTGGCATCGTATATTCATGGTGATTCTCAGGTAATGCTGTTTCCTTAGTTGTCCGCGTGTTTTAATTATAAGATGTGTTTCATGCAGCTATATGCTATTTGACTTTCTGGGCCATATGCTATTTACGCTTGCCATGCTAGCGGCGACTTTTACATCTGATGATAACCTTTGCAAAGAGCTTGGATTCAGGTCGGGCTTGATCTGGATCTAAATTTTTGACAGTCTCATAGTATTCCTAAAAAGCTTGTTTTGGAAAAAATATCGGCAGACGACAATGAAATAATGTAAAAATATTACACAGCATGCAAAGAATTAAGGCAGGAGTGTTTAGCTTATTAAAATGATGTTATTAGCTACATTATCCAGCTGATTCAACAATCTTTGTTTCGAGCAATACCAAGAGAACATAACATTTCGGTATTATCCCCCAAAATTGCTATATGCTTCAAGTGAAGACTCAGATCAGTGTGGGCATCTACCTAGTTGGATCAGTGTTTGCTGTCCGCATGGAGAAGTTTGGTCCTTACTTTCAAGTGAACTTACAGTGAAGACTGGGCAAAAGCCCAGACTGATCTGAGCCTTTGCTGCGTGCATATATATTTTGATGGTTGTTAACAATGATTAAAATAACTTTTATATTTTATAGGTCGATAGCGCTAAGGACTCTCAGTATGAACTTGCCAGACCAGCGAGCTGGAGACATATATACTCAAGCGGGTAGAGCAGAAGCTGTAGCGGATATTGAGCATTCTACAAGCCAAACAACATGGTCAAGAAAAAGACCTCCTTTAGTTCAAGCTACAGTATTGCAATGTATCCCAAAGACCAGGGTGGGTGTCACAATCCTGGGGGCACAATTCCCACCATTAAGGCACATTGGCTGTAATATATAATACACAGCGACTATGATATATCTAGTTATTTTATTCCTATATTAAAATGATATATCAAATTTCCTGACTTCAGCAAACATTTTATGTTGTAAATCCCAACTTTCAGTATTTGAAAGTATAAAGCATAAATTATACGTAAAACAAAGTAAATTCCAAGCATATGCAAATATAATCAAACAGTAAACGTTACGACCAATGCGTTTACAATTTCTTAAATTCCAAGTTTTCTGCAAGTATAAGTAAGAATAAAATGGGGTGTATATTTGGTGTATGTCAACATGACATATTATTGGCGTTTACGTTGAAAAAAATTCCAAGTATTCTTGATGTATAAGGCAGCTTAAACGTGCATTATATTTTGTATGTATCATTGTCAAATATAATTTGCATTTAAGTGTTATTAAGTCCCGAGTTTTATGCAAGTTTAAATAAACAATAATTCAAGTTTACTTGTATCCGCATGGCATATAATCGGAGTTGACGTTCTTAAATTTTCAAGTTTTGTTTGAGTTTAGTTAATACATAAACACAGTAAACTGTTATCGTTTTATACGTTATATGAAACTTGAAGAAAAAGGAAAGTTTATTTGAAATATAATCGTGACGTAAAGTCAGAAAAAATCAATTAAATTTTAAATATAATAACGTTTTATAAAGATATAATAGCAAATGAAACGTGTTTTTTCGTGCAGTGTTACTATTTTTTTTAATTGTGGTACATGTACGAGACCTGTTGCATGTTTATTTGAACATATGTAAAAAAAAGTAAGTGAGTATGATCAGGAAATACCACAATCACACACCGCTGACCAACCGACGGCACCATGAGGAAGAGCCACAGAACATTTATAGTAAAAATACATCTGTAAGACAATAATATCAAATCAACCAGCTTTCTCTTCCTCTTCAAGATTAGCGCAAAACTAAAAAGGACACATAGTTATGCATTACGAAACAAAGACAAACACAGAACTCCCACAAACAATGGGAAGTACATTAAACAATGGATCAACAGCAACAGAACCACAGCCTTAGAACGGACAGCAGCCTAAGCCACCGGGAGCTTAAATGCATTTTACTAGCGCTAAATCTTCCCCCTAGATTCTGTTGTTGTTAAAACACAAAATTGTTTAGCTCGCATGGAGGGGACCCAGATTATGTCATGCACTTATTTCTGACAGGGTAGGGGCAACCAGCAGTCACACCTCATCATAACTCAGCTAGAGGAAAGTACAACTCCTTGTGATGGCTATCCTTCCGTAACGTATTGAAATGCTAAGGAACGCTGCGTGGGAACTGGCTGTTCCTTTGGATCCTCCCCTCAACCATCAGATTTTAGATTTCTCTTTGTGTTTTGGCATGGTCCATTTTTTCTGTCTGAATCATCGAACGAGTGTCTGACGGTGATGGAAGTGGAACTGCTTTAAATAGGAAAAAAGTAGGGTATCCGCGGACCTGCTGTGCGAAATTCTGCTTTTGTATGTTCATAGTATTCTTGCGGATGCCTTGGGACAAATGCGCAAAGCTACCACAAGTTGTCCTACGTGAGACAAACGCTAGAATTAACCGACCTTACTTGGTGTGGAATCGTACGCCATTTGTACGAATATCACAAGGCTGCCTTGCAGCTGTCTTGAGATCTCCGTGTATGTGAAGCTTTTAAATATTATTACTAGGTTCCTATTGGCAAGATTTACTTTCTTTGTCATGTGCTAAACAGGGGGTTAACTAAACAGGGGAAATTGGTCATCTATAACTCTTTTATATAATCAAATTTTAGTTATTGCCCCTTAGCTTGACTCTTTGTAGTACTGCCAGTACAAATAAACTCGAAAAGGTTCAAGAGAGAGCATTTAGATTTATAAACAATGATTACTCCTCATCTCTCAAGAAATTACTCAGCCAAACAAAACTGAGCCCTTCCATGTCAAAAGGCTTAAGCTTATGGCATGTAAGGTGTTCAAAATTGTAAACAAACTCTCACCTGAATATATCCAAGACAAGATTAGTATTAAGATTTCTACTTATAATTTCAGAGGCGAGAGAAAGGCTGACATCCTAAGGGTAAACACCACAAGGTATGGTCTGAGGTCATTCAGGCCTGAGGCTCCCCGGATCTCGAACAGTCTTCCTAACAACTTGCAGGTGGCAGAGTCATACCCGCAGTTCTGAGGGCTGCTCCGGAGATGGGACGGCATTGGATGTGGATGCCCTCTGTGTTGTGCCTAGTTTTTTTTTTTTTTGCTTTCTTGCTTATGTGTAACCGTGCTTTCCTTTGCTTTATTTGCTTCGCTTTGCTGTCTTTGCTTTTCACAATAAATTTTATTCATTATCCCATCATTTTGTACACTTGTGCCTTAGAAATTTTTCGCTGTCAAGACTACCTGATGGAGTAAAGTCTTGCTTTAACTTTTCGCCTTTTTCGTTTTTAGGGCACCTGCATGTCAAAAGGATGTAATTAATTTGCAACATAAATTCTGCCTCACTGTTTTCTTCCCTTGATTCTTTAAGGGAAGACTTTATGTTACTTGCTACTTGCATTTACCGTCCGCTTTGCATCTTCTATAGTATACTAGTTTCTTAGTCCCCTATTTAACCTTTTTAGAGAGAAATCATTTTTTAAATAATTTTGTTTTACAAATCAAGTTTTATTTTCAGTCTTACAATGTATATGTATATATTTGTTTATAATACTACTTTGCATGCTCTGTGATATATTTTATGTTTTGTTCTCTTTAATTTTGTTTGTCGAAGTAAATGCCCTACAGGGCTTATGTTACTTGTTATACGTATATTCGACTCAAAATAAATCTTCTATGTCTATGTCTATGTGCTCACGAAAATTAAGTTTCTCGTCGATAAATACTCCCAGATCCTTCTCCGATTCGATTATTTTGATTGTACTTCTATTGTCACCTGAACCCATTTCATATTTACTGGCTTCTGTATTTTCACCTAGATGTGAACATTCTTGATCCATACGCCCCCACATCCCTGCTTCTTTTATGTGTAAGGGCTATTTAATCGGGAAACGAAGCATATTACACACACTCATCTCTATATTGGTGGAATCTCCCAATGCTAGGTCACTGTCATACAATCTGACAGCCTCAGAAACAGGGTTCTCGCTTGTTATGTCTAACTGTGAGTTTGTCACTTTCCCATTGGTATCCTGGGTCAGGTGTGACACTTGATTGTGTCGATTCCTTATCTTTGCACACTTACTTACTTTAAACGATTTTGCTAAAATCAGTATTTCTGTATTTCTGGATGGGGTATGAAACCCCCTACCCCGAACCCCGAACCCCCGCATCCCCGAACCCCTCACGGAAATTACCGAATAGTTTCACGCGACAACATGGGTACAAAATTTAATTATTGTTTGTTCAAACGATGTGATATATTAGTATCAAAATATCCTGAAAGTTTTGTTCAAATTGAAAAAGTGGTTTGGAAGAAAATTAACATTTATTACGGTGAAGGGGTATGAAACCCCCTACCGCAAATGAATATGAAAACCTGTGTAGATATGAAATGCAGCGGCTATTAATGATGAATTACTAATTAAAACATTTATTTTAGCTAGTACTTTGATTTTGGCACTTAACCCATCGGCGTGCAGTCAAGGATCTGGCGATTCTGCCCACTCTCGCCAATTTCTGAACCCCCGAACCTCTCACGGAAATTACTCAGTAGTGTTATGCGACAACGTTAAGTTAATAAATATGCTTTCAAAGTAAGCGTTTAAAATGTCAATATGGAGCCATAATCTTCTCCGTAAAGCTGATATATATAATGTTTAAAACATAGTGCATAAAGATAATGTCGCACAAAGTTGTCTCCGCCAAAATACTGTTTAGATAATGTCCGTGCAGTCTAGGCGAACCCCGAACTCCACACGGAAAATACTGTTGAAAAGATTGAAACCCATAACGTGTAACGTATTTTTCGTCAAAATGACTAGCAAGGGTATGGAATATTCAATTTGCTTTCCTGATATATTATCACGTTCGTGCCGACAAAGTTGCATGCAGCATTTAATGGGTCATTGCATGAAAAAATTATATAACTAATGAAGAAAGCTCAGTCGAGCCAGCACAATGCGCAGACTCGCCAGAGCCTTCGCTGCTCGCAGACACATTGACAAAGTGTGGATGTACTAGTGGCTAAGGACCTAGACCTAAACTCAGAAACAATCTTCTTCTGATTGCGTTTTTTGGAGGTGAATGCGCATATATGCGATAAATATCCTGTGCTAGCCCTATCGACGATATTTATAAATATATATTATATATGGAGATACTGTGAAAAATCTTTGTGCAAAATATTTGTCTAAACCTTTTAAGGAATTAAGATTTTTTCGTTAATATTGTTGTCAGCTTATTCTTGAAAGTATTGGAAACGTGCATCTCAATTTCCACTGTACAATTGTACGTGACACTAACCTGACAGTAATTTTCGCGAGGGGTTCGGGGGTTCGGCGAGATTGTGCAGATGTGCAGGTTCGCCAGAGCATCAAGTTGCTGCTCGCCTATGGGATAAGTACCAAAATTTAACTTGAGTGCTGGCTTAAATAAATGTGTCTGTAAATCATCTATGAAAGATCATATGTGATACCATTTATTGCCGTTGCGTTCTCTATCTATTCAGAATTCTTATTCACTTGCGGTAGGGGGTTTCATACCCATACGATACAATAATTGTTAATTTTCTTCAAATCCACAAATTCAATTTTTACAAAAAATTCAGGATATTTAGATATTGATATCATGCTTCTTTTGAAAGCAAATTTATTAATGTTCATGCTCAAGTTGTTGCGTGAGATCATTCGGCAATTTCCGTGAGGGGTTCGGGGTGGGGGGTTCGGGGGAGAGGGTTTCATACCCCATCGTATTTCTGTATTTCAGGCCAGAAGACACAACTGCGGTCAGATAATGATTAGAATCCAATATTCGCGAATTCATTTTTTGATTGAATTCGTTAAATAGCGTACCCTTAATAATTTAACCAGTCTGCATTTTCCTAGTTACGGGACGTCACTTCCTTTGATACATAAATAACTTGCCCGATTATCTGGCGGTGAAGCTTATTGAAGAAAACGGGAAAACACCAATTAAATGGGGAATATTCAGGGTTGAGAATTCATTGAGATACAGACTTTATATCGCAGCTTCGCTTTATGTGCCGGATTTTCGATATTAGACTGAAAGTTATTGTGAGAATCCTGTAAAAATGATGGTCTCAAAATACCCTCGTAGGACCAGAGAATTTACTGGTCCTACCCCATGCTCAGTAGCAATTGTAAGTCAGTTTATTATACTTTATTTATGTCCTTGTAATATATATTTTGCGGCGCACCTCTGGTTTACCGGAGCAGTTAATGACACCGGGACCTGTATCATGTTTTTTTAGTTTTAGGAGCATTTTTGTATGCCCCTAAAACTAAAAAAAATGGATAAAACATGATACAGGTCCCTGTGGTTAATGACGTTAGGCTGAAACTAAGCATTATGTTGTTGTATATGGGTACTTTCCAGTTTAGCGGTCCCCAGAAGTATTCCATTGCGCATGTCTACTGGCCAAAAGAGCAAAATTGACAATATGGTAGCAACCACTCAACAACAAACAGAATAAAATGTGCCTGGTAAACCATAGACTACCCTATTTTTCTTCAACAGTTAAAACTTAGAACTGAAAGATGGGCGCACCTCTGGTTAAGGGGTCGCAGTTTGTGACGTTAGGCTAAAGCTTAACATTCTATTTGTTGAATAATGGGGGCTGCGCCTCCACATCCCTGCTTCTTTCTTGTGCAAGGGCTATTTAATCAATTTTGATCGTTTCAATTGCTTATAGGCTAGACTGCACTTTACCAGTCTCTACTGACTTAGACTAAGTTTTATAGGTGAGCCTGCATCTGAATATGTTTAAATTGTTGTTAATTACAATGTTGCAGGGGTGCGGGGGCAGCAGCCCCCATTATTTGTAAATTGTTGGAACTAATTTTAAACAGAGACTGTAAAGTGCAGTTGTCCCTGCCAATATGGTAGTAACATCTAAACAACTAATAGAAAAAAAATGCACCCCCTAAACCAGAGACTACCCAAGTCCCGAAAGATGCTTATGATGCACAAGACTTGCACATGGTAGTAGAGCATTTCCGTATTGGAAGTGTCTATGGGCACGTATCCCTAGACTCTGAGTCTAGGGATACAGGCCCATACCTGTAGACAGTCCACTTAGGATTGGATATGGGGTATGGCTCTAAAATTTCAGTTAAATATGTACATGATGTAGTAACAGTTATTTTACCGCTTTAGATATATAATCTAACAAAAACTTAAAGTGTTAAATTCTGTTGGGGTGTTTAGGGTTTAAAGTTTAAGTTATAAATACTTGTTACGTAAGTTGTTCGCAACTACAGCATCTAGATCTTTATAAAGCAGACAAATTCCAAAGTTTATTTTGACTTTAATATAAAAACATTGTAATATTCCTGGGTTCTATAATTTACAGAAAGCCAGAGCACCAAACACAAGACCACCAGAGCACCTCATATTAGAACGAAGGAAAAAGGAGGACATGCTAGCTGAATATACCAAGAATACACAATATATAGGACTAAACGATTTAAAGAATGAGTGGGAACGATGGACAGACAGAAAATACAAAATAAACACAGCAAAACGACAGGTAGAAGGACTCATACAGACCAATCAGTTCACTATAGAGGACAGAAGAGAAAGGTATGTTGCAATGGCGTAGCCAGAACGCTGAAAAAAGTACGCACATCAAAGGGAGACTACTGGATCAAGCAGTAATTCTCTTCAGTTGCATCCCTCTTCAAATATAGAACTTCTCTTAAAGGAAAGTCTTTCCTTAAAGAGCAGTTCCTTATGGTGTGGAAATCATTTTCACTACATTAGGTGACCTCCCTTGAATGTTACTATTTTTATTACACACATGCGAAACTGCGTGATGGGAGCTACGCCAATGTGTTGTATACATCATAAGGCTAGATGTACTATGTATAAATTTTAACCTTAATTTAAAGCACCAATCACAACAAAAGCCGTCTGATGAAATTTTTTAGAGGCCTCTTGGTCAAAAAGTGTAGACCAAGATAAAACTGTTCCTGTAGGAGCAGTCTGATCTGGGTCCCCATTGTTTGCCTCTATACTTACATTAGTCATTAAAAATGTTAATGTGCAGCAACGTACATTTTAAGATGCATTTTTTGCAGGCGCTTTAAGGGTTAAAACAAAAGGAATGCCTGTAATTTAACAGTTCGATATTATATTTATATGTAATAAGTGCAGCTGACAAATCATATGAAATATTAAGTCATTATATATCACAGTTTCCTATATAGATTAGAAAGGACAGCATTTGAAAATGTCATCATAGGGCCAGTTAAGCAAAAATAATTTGCATAAAGTTGCCATTATTTTCTTATCCATCAGTTTTAACATGTGTTGTGGGCACTCAAAAGAACCATCTCATTGAGACATAAAAAGAATTGTCTCATCGAGACGGTTCTTTTTAGTACCCACAACATATGTTTTGCATGAGAAATAAGAAAAATAATTTTCAGTTACACACTCTTATCTGGGGGCCTGGGTGTTTATACGGTTTGGACTTTAACCCCTTTGTGCCCCCCAAATTTTTATCAGAAAACATTGTCTGCAGCAGATGTTATCTACTGCATATTTGCTTAAGACAACAATAGATTTTCAGCTTTCAGTCAATGAGTTTGGACATGGTCAGACTGCCCCAGAGTGAGCGGTCTGATTTGGTCAAGACTTTTCACAATTTTGAATTCCAAAGTTTAACAGCAACTGCCTTCACTCAGCTATGGCAGTGATGATTATAAATATTAAACATCTTGGATGTCTCTGCAGACTGTTTACTAAATATTTTGCCTACTATTGGCCTTTTTTGTTGTCTGCTTATAACCTTTGCAAAATGTCGGTCTGGTATTACATGTATCCAAATGGTTTGTCAGTCTGATGGTATTCCTGAAAGATTTTTTTTTTAAAGTTAATTTTGAAAAAAATCGACAGATGACAAAAAGCATGTAAAATTACGCAGCATTCAACATCACAGGTTTTGATAAACACAATTTTTCATCGTAAAATGGTAAATATTACCCATCAGTTTTAACAAATGTTTTGGGTGCTCAAAAAAAACATCTCAATGAGATGGTTCTTTTGAGCACCCACAACATATGCTTTGGTTGAGAAATAATAAAATTATTTTTGGGTACGCACTCTAAACTAAGTCCTGAAACATGCTCAAAGTGTTTATCTTTTGAATTCATCAGATTACGCGAGATGTTACGTCGAGAGGAAGAACAATATTTAAGGGAAATGGAGCAGAAGGAGGAAACAACGATTGAGAGACAGGCCAAGATGAGGGAGCGGGCTAGATCACTCAAGGACAGAAGAGAGTCAGAGAGATTACAGTTTGTACAGGAGAAATATGATCAACAATTCAGGTGGGTATCCTAAGTATATCAATACGTTAACCTTAATAGGCTTCGAAATATATGAAAATAGGCACTTGCCCTGCATCACACAAATTATTGGCATATATGGGAAAAATTTAATTTTCACTAGAAATATCAAAATTTTCGCTTGCCCTGCAGCCTGAGGCACTCGTAAATACGAGTGGACGAGTGCTATTTTTGAACCCTGCTTAAGTTCTAAAACCTTTGAGTACCGTAAAGGCCAAATAAAAAAATAAGTGTGTTTTGGGTAACCGGTCTGAAAATTTTAGGCACACATATTATTTTTATTTTTTTCTTGAAAAAAATAAAATTCTATGCATTTTGAAAGGCATATTGCCTTTCAAAATGCATAAAGTAATATTTTTACCAGAAAGCTTGAAAAAAAGTTCTATGTTTCACCAGTAAATTTGGGTAGGGTCGGGTCGTAATCCTAAGCACAGATATTTTTTTATTTGCCCAAATCCCTAAACGGGTACTATTGTAAACAGTGAATACCCAGATGAAATGCTGCATAAGGCAGTATATACAATGTACCATCCTGACTTAAATGCCTGTATAAAAAAGCAAGTGAGTATGATCGGGAAATACCACAAACACGCAGCAGACCAACCCACGGCACTGTGAGGAAGATCCACAGAACACTGGCTGTCATAAGACATTAGGAAGACAGTTTAAGTAATCAAAGCAACCTGGGCTTTCTCTCTCTTCCCCATCAAGATGAATGCAAAACTAGAATGATAACAAAGCATGGACAAAACACAGAACCCCCACAAACAATGGGAGCAACAATAAATCAACAACAAGAGAACAACCGGCAGCGAACGGACAGCACTCGTCACAGCAGTCTAAGCCACTGGGGGGGGGGGGGGGGGGGGGGGGGCTTAAATGCATTTTACTGGTACCAAATTTTCGCTCGAGATTCAAGGGTCTGGATGGGGTATAATGATTAGTGAATAATGGCACTTTTTTAGAATGAATAGTGAATAATAAGCAAAAAAAATGAATAGTGAATATTGAGGGCCTAGAAATTAATGAATAATCCAATTTTTTTAATGAATTATCATCATATCATAATCGGATTTTTGATTAACGTGCAGGTGCAGGGGCATCATCCACATCAGTGGGCCCCTTTCCAGGTAACTGGCTAGCTGCACGCATAGCAGATCTCACACCTGATCTCCAGGTGCTCCTTTCTTGAGGGTCAACTGTGGTGAGCTTCCACTCACGGCAGTCTTTCTCTGTCAGTTTCTTCCATGTTTGCTTGGGCTTCCCTGCCCCCCGCCTGCCGTCAATCTGCATATCATATGCTGTTCTGATTGCACCACTCGAACGCGCCACATGCCCAAACCAGCGAAGTAATAAGCCTTCTCTCTCTCAAAATGAGGTCGAGGTCCTCAAGCTGAAGCTTTGCCAGTAGCTCGCCTGACCTTACCCTGGCCACATCCTCTGGCTTTATACTGCAGATCTGTCTGATCATGGCCCTATCATTGCGTTGCAAGCGCTGCAGGTTCGTCTTGGTAAGTGGCCAAGTTTCACTGGCATGGAGCATGGCGCTCCGCACGCAAGAGCTGTACACATGGCCACGGGTCTTGTAAGAGAGGTGGCGGGATGTGAGAACTGGTAGTAGCTCCCTGAACTTCTTCCAGGCGGTTTTCACACGAGTAGTGACCGCCATTTCACAGCCTCCACCAGCAGAAAGCATGTCACCTAGGTAGCAGAAGGAAGCTACCACCTCAAGCTTATCAGGTCCAACCTGGACTTCACTCTGTGGTCTGCCGTCAATAGGGCGAGCATTTCCCATGCACCGTGCACACCTATAATCAGGATTTGGTGTCAGTCTTTGTAGCCCACTGCATTTCTTATGCACCCAAAGTTTGCAGCCATTGCAGTAGATGCTGTTGTTGCCTACTCCTGTAAGACAGACAGCGCATGGGTATTCGCCTGAACTCTGCAAGAGGTCCAGGCCTGTACCACAGATCATGACTTTTGTCTTTCCTGCATTCACCCTCAATCCCTTCTTCTCCATGGCTTCTTTCCATATCAAGAGCCTCCTGACACATTCCTCTAGGGAGTCAGCAATGATGACAAGATCATCTGCATATAGGTCCTCCCAGGGAACACCAGCCCGAAACTCACGTGACAAGGCCTCCAGCACAATGATGAAGAGCAAGGGACTGAGTACGGATCCCTGATGGACCCCGACCTTCACCTCAAACTCTTTGCTGAAACCCTCGCCAACACGAACCCGGCTTCGTGCATTAGCGTACATTCCCTGGACTAACCGCACAATCCATTCCTCAACGCCTAGCTTTCTCAGGGCCCACCAGATAACCTTCCGAGGGACACGGTCAAATGCTTTCTCTAGGTCCACGAAGGCCATATAAAGCCTCTTGTTCACTGCTAAGTATTTCTCCTGCAGCTGCCGGACCACAAAGATTGCATCTGTAGTGCCTCTTCCTGTGACAAAGCCAAACTGGGAGTCGTCAATAGACACAACCTGTCTTATGAGACCATCGACAATCCTCTCTAGGATCTTCATGGCCTGCTCAGTCAGCTTGAGGCCTCGATAGTTGCCTCTATCCAAAGCATCACCCTTGCCCTTGTAAAGGCAGACAATGAAACTTTCCTCCCAGTCAGTTGGGACCTTGCCATCACGGATAATCGCAGTAGCAAGATCTCGGATCATGGTGG
The DNA here is from genome assembly GCA_964019695.1 of Loripinus fragilis. NCBI lineage: Eukaryota > Metazoa > Mollusca > Bivalvia > Lucinida > Lucinidae > Loripinus > Loripinus fragilis. The sequence continues at coordinate 91,521,509 of OZ026522.1, forward strand.
CCCCTGTATCACCTGCTGCCTTGATCATCTCCAACACTATGCCTGATGGACCTGCAGCTTTGCCCGACTTCATCTTTGAGATGGCCTTCTTCACCATGTCAATAGTTATTGGGATAGGCAGGCCTTCTAACGGAGGTTCATTGGACAGGTGATCAGGGTCCCAATCAAATTCAACGTTGAGAAGCCTTTCATAATGTTCAGCCCATGCATTCTGCTTTGCCTCCTCACTCATTGACATTTCCCCAGTGTCATTCTTCACTGGCTTCACTGGTCGAATTGAAGAAAAAATTAATGAATAGTGAATAATCAAATTTCTTTGCCACCTTTCTTACTTCTAATGAATAATTGGTCTTATTTTAATGAATAACCCAAAATTTTAATGAGATGAATAATGGGCTAAATTTTCAATGAATAGTGAATACCAGACCCCCCCATCCAGACCCTCAGATTCTGTTGTTGTTAAAACATAAAAATGGGAGGCTTCCTAACTAATGCAATGTATCATCACAGAGAAACAATCAAATCAAATTAACACACTTTGATGACAAAGGAAAGGGCTCATGACTCACAGATAGTGGGAGTTACGAAAACCTCAAGTTGAGCCACTGTTGGCCCAGCCAAAGACAGGCATCAGGCACCAACCAACTGATTAAAGCGTTACAACTGGGCCATCATTGCCTACTGTCATGTAATTAAAGAGGAGACCATAGCTGTAAACCATGATTGGGTTTGCAACCAGACATGCAGACTGTGGCATGATATCCATGTTAACTTTTTTTATAACGTTTGATTATGTTTTTGAATTCTTCACTAAAATTTATAGGTTTTCCAAACTTTATGGAAAATCCCATTTGTCTTAAAAGTGTTAATTATTCTATTTCCTCTTGTATTCATGTGAACATGCCTAGTAAACTCCTTGGTAAGGTGTATAAAATATAATGAAGGGGTGGCAAACTGTTTAACAGACAGGTGAAAACTCTGATCAGACTGCTCCTTTAGGAAATTAGGATAGCATAAAATTACCATAGCGACAGGGTGGAGAATCACCATGCAGGTGTTTGTTTTGATACATGTACACTGCACGGATAAAATGGGGGACTTTTTTTTTTAGTTATTGTATAGAGCTTTTATCTCTTTGTTCTGGTAATCGTATCCATTAGTTCATGCAGCACATTCCAGCCAATATTTGTCCGGATCTAATAATTTCTTATTACAGTAAAACCTGTCTTAAGCGGCCATTTTAAAAAAGACAAAGCAAAGGTCTTAAAGACAAATCATCCAGTAGCTTAATGAAGGTCGAAGGTATTGCAGAATGCTCTCTTGGCGCATTCTGCAATACTTTTGACCTGCATTAAGCGATAATCAGTCTTGAAAACCAATTTTTTGTCTTTTTGAGAGTGACCGCTTTTGACAAGTTTTACTGTATTTTCATATGTCCAACAGTACATGCTAGGTTATAAACTTTCAAAAAGATGGTTCCCTGATCTAAAATCTATTTTAATATGAAGGAACCAGTGCGAGGAATTGAGATCAACATTGTCAAAGAGGCAACAAGATGAAGTGTGTGCGGAGAGGCTAGAACAGATCCGCATCAAGGAGATGATTGAAGACGAGCAGCGTGTTGAGGAGCAGATGTACGCTGATCTCTGGAACAAGGATATGTTGGCCAAGGCTGATAGGGAGGAGAGAGATGCTAAAGCAGCACATGAGAGAAATGCAGAGGTGCTGACGGTGCTGAGGAAGCAGATGGCAGCTCTAGCGGCATCTAAAGAAGAAGGGAAGAGATTAAAGGAGGAGGAAGCTCAGTTACTGGTATGAAACATTGGCCTAATCATAGGTTCAGATAAGCAAACTTTTTGAGCGTTAATTTGTAATTTAAATATTTTCTTACCCATGAGCTTAATCATATATATGTTTTGGGTGCTCAAAAGAACCGTCTCATTGAGAGGGTTCTTTTGAGTACCCACAGCATATGTTTTGGTTGAGAAATAAGAAAATTAATTTTCAAATGCGCACTCTTGTCTGGAGGCCTGTGACTAATTATATTTTTACAAGTAGTTTTTTTTATCATCACTTTTTATACTGGAAACCCTTAATCTGGTATATTAACAAAAAGTGTAGACACTGATAAGATGACACAAAATGTGGCATCACAAAATGTGGCATCTCACCTGTGTTTGCAACTTGTTTGTTAAGGTATAAAAAGCCTTTTGGGGAAGAAGTATAATGTTATTTGAAAATTATACTATATATATCACCCAGGATATCATATATAATGGAGTCATGTTTATGGTAATTACCTGGCCTTAACGGTATAATTGTATTAAAAAAGATATATCTGATTAATTAACATATTATAAAATAAAGTACCATACAGAATATTAACACCATATAAATGCCTTTATTTTTTGTATTGATTTGCTTTTACAATATTAGTTGTGATTCCGAAAATGACCCCAAATAATATTCAAAGACTTGATTTGTTAATGAAAGTCCGGGGATGAAAGTATCCTAACATGGAGCAATTTCTTGTATCTACCTAATGGTGTGTCAAATGTAGTGACACAATGGCAAACAGTGTAAACCCTGCTAAGGCTGAATTGAGTTTAAGCATGTTGCACTAAGAAAGGCCAAAATTGTATGCAATTTTGGCCTTTCATAGTACAATGGTGTTAAGCAGTTCACCCAGGCCTGTGAGTATCTGTCAGAATATTTAAGGTAAATAAAGGCAAAATGGTATTGTTATCCAATTGTGATTTCTCTCTTAACAGCGCGAGCAAAATGCACTCCGTGCAGCAGAGGAGCAGCGTAAACTAGAGGAGAAATATCGCAAGCAGCGAGAGACGAGGGAGCGTCTGGACCTATCCCTGCAGTTGAAGATGAAGAAGAAGGCTAAAGCTGAGCAGGAAGAACTGGCCTTTGACCTCAAGATGTTGGAGCAGTTACTAGAAGAGTCGAGAAATGAAGCCATGGAGCAGATGCAGAGAAAGGTGAGCTCATAATTATGGACAAACCGCAAGGCTTACCCTGGCCCAGAATTAGTTGTAGCCAACACTTTAGCCAAATGGAAAAAGTTGGAGCCGAATGAATTTGACTTTAGTCAAGGTTTTAGCCAGAAAGTAGTATCAAGTTGTTCTTTAATTAGCTCTTTGCTAGCTAGCGGCGACTCTTGTCATCTGCTGATTACCTTTGCAAACAGTTTGGACCCAGATCAGGCCCGACAAAACGTCGGGCCTGATCTGGATCCAAACTGTTTGACACCCTAAAGTCCCTAATTGTATTGAAATAATCCAGCATTCAAAGAATTAAATATGGCACAATAATAAAGCCTGAAGGAATAATAAATGCAATATTGGAAAAGACGGTCAAAAGCTCATTAGAGCTTATGTTTCTCTGTTTTACTGTCATGCCGTCTTTGAATAAAATTTCTTATCTTATAATTCAAAAGCTGATCAAAATACACTTTTTCGCAGATGTGTAATTTTTGAACCACCTAGAGTGTACTTTAAGCCAATGACTTATATTTGTAGCCGCTCTACATTTTTAGTAGCAAATGACTACAATGGCTAATGGCAGGGTGAGCCCTGAAACCTAATGAAATGGACTATGAGATAATGCTACTTATTGTATATATGTTATCACATAGATCTACCCATGCTTGCTTGCCATGCTTGCCCAAAATGGTGCAAGTTGTTTGGTTTTTGGTATAAGCACAAGTTGGAGTGAGTATGACCAGGAAATGCCACCATCACAGACAACAGACCAATCATTTGCACTGCAAGAAGAGATTATATAAGAACATAACTTTTCTTTCACTGTCAGAAGAAATATATGTTTCATTGAATGGCTTCTGTTATCTCCACTGTGTCTTCCTTGAGTCTATTGCAGACTTTCAAAGGTCTATAACTTTCTTGTGAATGAAAACTCTAACTGTCTAACTTATTTAGATGATAGAAATACTTAGGTACCAAATTGGGATACTAAAAATTACTGTATCATGGTCTATCATGTGTGCTTAACTTCTCAGACAGGTCTGTGTTTGTTAAATTTTCAGAAAGAGTTACGTGAAGAAGACCGCCGCTACAGGGACCATCTACATCACCTTATGGAAGAAGAGAAGGTCCGGGAGCGGGAGCTAGAGTATCTCATTCAGACAGAGGTTGAGAAGATGTGGCAGAAACGTCTCGATGCTTGGAAGACAGAACGAGAGGCCAGGAAGAAACTCATGCAGGATGTACTCGCTATCAGAGCCCAGCAAGTCCAAGAGAGATGTAAGTGAAAATAATTTACAAACGCATGGAAGCGTCCTGATAAGATGGTATATCACTGCAGAAATACACAATGTATGGTAAATGTTCTATAGTTTCTAACACTAATTGCCTGCAAAAAAGGAATAGACAAACAGGGCAGACCCAGATCAGGCTGCTCCTGAAGAAGCAGTATGATCAGGGTCCTCCCTGTTTGCTATTCTGAAAAGCATTTTGTGACTTCCAGCCCTGATAACCAACATTCTATTTGCAAACAAAAAGATAAAAGTATTCAAATTTTTTTCACATATGCATAACACACTCAATGAAATATATTTGGTATTCACCTCAAAAAAAGTAAATATCCTCTATATTCTCTTCATGAGATGAATAAAGCTCTGAGGAAGCAGCAAAATTTTAAATTGCACTTTAAGTTTAACCCTTTCTTGACTGCAAATATTCTTGGACTTGTGAATAGACAAACAGTATAGATCCTGATGAGATGCTGCAAACCATGACATCTCATCAAGATATGCATTTTTTTGTGATGAAGAGAAAATGAACTATGTTTTGTGGCATTTCTCTAACTTTTGATCCTTCAAATTTTATATTATGGACTACTAAAAATGTTCTAAAATTTCGAACAGTAGTGTCCAGCCAGAAGGGCCTAAACAGACAGTGCTGACACAGATCAGACTGCTTCTGAAGAATCAGTCTGATCAGGGTCTTCCCAGTTTTCATATTGACAAGCATTTGTGAATTCCAGCCTCGATAACCTATATACCTAAATCAACAATTTTAAAACATTATGAAACCAGATATATTCTTGATTGAAAACAACAGTGTAGGCTTCTTCAGAAGCCAGCAGATCAGTATCCACACTGTTTTCTGTACAATGTAGGGTTCATAATAAATTAATCAAAATATGAAATGCAGAGTTGGATTAACTTTCTCTATTCTTGCCTAGGGACAAGTGAATACAAATATCTAGCTTGTCCTGAAGGAAACTTGACCATGGTGGCAGTAGAATTTTCTACTTGTCCAGGGACAAGTAAATGGCCATAATGTACTTGTCCAAAGAAAATTTTGCATGTCCGAAAGAATAGATTACCTTATAACTTTCTGTGCTTAAACACTTTACACTTTCAAAAACAGTATGAAACCAGATTTCAACTCTCTTGTAAACAGTATAGATCCAGATCAGCTGGCTTCTGAAGAAGCCAGCTGATCAGGATCCACACTGTTTTCAATGCAGCATGTGAACTCATAATAATTATACAGAATTTTATTAACTATATACATTTGTACTTGTCCAAGGACAAGTAAATAGAAATATTTAACTTGTCCTGAATGAAATGGGACCAGGTCGGTCAAGCCGGGCATGGTATTTTGACACCCTAACAAACCATTTACATGTATTGCAGTGAGTGCCAATGTTGTAAAGCAGAGAGAGGCTGAAGTAGAGAGACAAGAACTCCTTAAGGTCATTGAGGATAACCGACGTATTGAGGATGAAAAAGCCAGGAAATTCTGGGATAAACAGCACAACTATCAGAGTGATCTTGTCGGTCAGATAGAATATAATCAGAGACTCCGACAAGACCAGTTTGAACGTGAGGAAAGAGAGTATATAAAAGGTAAATGTTACTTCTGCACTTCTCAAGATAGTAAATGAATATAGGGATCACACTTGTTTTATCATGCATTAACGTTTGCCTTGTTCCAAGGAAGCTGTTTGAACACAAGGCTGCTAGGCAGAGTATACAAACATCTACAGGGGGACCCAGCAAGTGTTAATGTAATGAAAACATGTGCATGATCGTTATTTTTTCATATTAAATAATTCCATCTAAAATCACACTGAAAACATTGCTAAAACATAATGTCCATTTTCTTACACTGAATTTCTCTAAACAAAATGGCATCAGGTGCTAACTTTCAAAGTCATAACATTGTCACAACATCATAGCTGTGTGCAACATTACGAGAACAAAAGCATTGGTGGAATGATCTGTCTGGTCCACAATGCTTTCCATATAATGCCATGTACACAACTTGGGACTTATCTTAACATATTAATTGTCAAATCAAAACACATGTGTTATGTTGTTTGCATGCAACAGAATCAGATTTTCTGGTGTAGAAGCTTATACTGTTTTCAGTCAGTGAATATCAAAGGTGTTGATAAGACTGAATGGATGTACAGGCTGATCAGCATCTTTGTTGCTCACATAACAAAACCTGCTTTCTCAAGCACAGATATCAAGTGGTCTGAGCATTATGCAAGTAGGGAGGTCACTGGTGAGACTGCCAGTATCGGCATGCTTGTCCGAGCTTCAGCTGATCATCAGTCTATCACAGTATGGGATAAGTAACAAAATCTCATATGCTGGAGAATGGAGACCTCCAGATAAAGAATCTGTATTTGGAAATTATTCCTCAACAAAAACATGTTTTGGGTACTCAATGAGATAGTTTTGTTGAGCTCCAAGGCACATATGTTTAAACTGATTAGTATTAAGAAAACAATTACAATTAAGGCTCAAATATTGAACAGAGCCTGCTTCATAATATCCTAAACTAGTGTTACTACTTTTATTACATATGCAAAGAAATGAAATACGGAAAAATATTGATTAAATATAATGTATATTTGAAAAATTATATTTCCCATGTTAAAAAAATAAAAAGTTATATTTCACATGTAAAAATATAAGTTGTATATCATGGGTGAAATTCAATGTCCTCTGCTTTCTCAGCCAACTTCAGATATTCAAACGCCTATAACTTTCTTATTAATTAGTGGACAAAAACACAAAGTGTAGGTATTCATTTTCTTAATAAGATTGCAAGGCAAATTTTGGTAATAAAATTGTCAGGATTTGCTGAAATTTTCACTTTCTCTATTCCTACTCATGTGGTTTCAGTTTTGGCGGACATGGCACATTATGCAACGTCATCATTAATGATATAATGTGCAAACTTGTACGATGTCATGCAAAAAATCTGTCACGCTTAAAATTGTAATTAATGAAAAGAAAATTCAAATTTTTTTAATGAGTATGCTATTTATTTTATCGAGTGAAGCAAGAAAAAGTATATTTCATACCTGGCTTTGTCACTCATGTAATATCCAATTTTTGCTTCACTCAATGAAATAAATGGCATTTTCCTTCCAAAAATTTGAATATCAATAGATATATATTTAATGAACCTGATTAGTTTTCTGCATATCATATATGAACCAGCACACACGATTTTGGTACTAAACATACATGTGACTACACATGTGCAATAAGAACTATAAGTTTGTATACTCACATCCTATGATATCCAAGCTTTGCATAATATTCATCAATATCTGATCATCACAATATGCATTTGTACCATATTTAACATGATTAATGCACATTCTCTTATGAGCTTTTATTTAAGAAATAGATTCGCGCTCACAGTGATTTGTTGCTTAATATATCACTGGCTGGAGGTCAGTCGTTAAAGTGGATAAATCATGAGCGCAAAGCGCGAATGATTTATAAACTTACGACTGACAGACAGACAGTGATATATTAAGCAACAAATCACTGCCAGCACGAATCTATTTCGATTCTACCACACAAAAGATTGAAAATATGAACGATTCCTTCAGATTCTATACAGATTTCGCCATCTTGAACAGAGCATTAGGATTTCCCGCGAAACTTTTTTGGACTGAAACACGTATTTTTACGTACTTTTTTGACGCCCATTAGTTGTAAATACGACGTTACGCCGTCTAAATAGATGACGTCATTTAAAATCAAACTGGTGGCTGAATGACGTCACGTCAGCACGTGCAGTGATTTATCAACCAATAACTCACTGAGTTTAACCATTGGCTATATAGGCGAGGTGTGTTAGAATTAGTTTTGAATCAACTTTTCTGCTATTTCATGATTAACTTGTACTTATGTAGATAAAAAAAAACAGAGGGAATCCTGATCAGCTGGCTTCATCAGAATTATATTATGTTGTATCCTGTTCAGTTAAAGAACATGTACAGTTATCTGAATAGCTCTTTGAAACTGTCAGATATTGTACGTGGTCTCTCCTGTCAACAATTGGATTGCAACTTATTTTCATAAAACAAACTCATCATCACCATTCCTTTTATTTTATCTTATAAATTTTTAACTTTTTCCATCCTCATCATGTTTAGTTAATACCGTCTGACGCTAATGACCCACAAGGGTTGATGCGTCGTTAAGCACCAAACAAACAAACAAATGGCTTCATCAGACACCAGCTGATCTGGATCTACGCTGTTTTTGAAACAGTGCATAAAATGAGACGATTCTTTTGAGTACCCAAAACATATGTTAAAACTGATAGATAAGAACATATTCATAATTTTAAAGTCATTGATTTATATTCACTCTTTCTCTAATTTTCGGCCTTTAGCCTTCTTCAGGATATAAGAAACAATTTTCACAGCTAAGTGGCATCCATGATGACCACTATTATAATGGTCATCACGGATGCTACTTTGCTGTGAAAATTGTTTCTAATATCCTGAAGAAGGCCAAAGGCCAAACATTTGAGAAAAAGTGAATACAATTCATTGACTTTATAGTTATTATTCCCTATGGAATTATTATATTGAATTATTTATATCATATATGAACCAGAACATAAGACTTTCGCACTTTTACTCCGTAGGCTATTTTTAGATCATAACATCATTTTCTATTTTTAGACAGCATTGAAAAATATCAAGAAAATTTAAGTTAAGTTTTGAATACTTAGGAAAATATTATGGTAAATGGAGTGTTTGCTCCAATGGAGCAAATGCTCCATTTTCCACAATATTTTCAAATACATGTTATTTTAAAGGCATCAAAAGTCGTTAGTATGGGTAAAGGAATAACACACATGTGACCATACATGTGACCACACATGTGCACTAAGAGCTAAATTCTTTGAATGCTTTATTGCTATATCAACTTCTGAATTATTGCCAGTGTGGCTGTGTATTAGAAGCCAACTGAGTGTTGAGAAATTTTAATAAGTAATGTGCACAGTGTCCTTACTAGATTGAATACAGTATCTCATGTGTTACCTTACTTCACGTGTTTTATCATGTCCCTAGATAAGTGTACATAACTGAAAATTAATTTTCTCATTTCTAAACAGAAGCATCCATGCTGCGGCTACTCAAAAGAACCATCTCAAAGAGACGGTTCTTTTGAATACCCAAAACATACGTTGAAACAGATGGGTAGGAACATATAATATTATGTTCAAAATTTTTTTATATTTGGACCTATGTTTTTTTATTCAGGTATGCAAGCTGAGAGAGAGTACCAACAGAAACTCAAGAACTGTCTAGACAACCCAGAGTATGAGAAAATGCATCCAATGAGACGAGCAATGCAACAAAGATCTTTGCAGAATGCATAGGATTTAAAAATAGTTCCAAAAATGACCTAAAGTATTTTTCCAGTTCTGTGATATAATAAAATAAAATAAAATGATGATATAATTATGTATGACATATTTGATATGGAAGAAAAAATAAATAGCTGAGCCCTTAAAACAATATGATATTTGCTACAAAGAGAAAATAAAATCGTTGGAGCTAAATGTGTTGAAATATATTCTGAAAGCAAGTTAGAGGTTGCATAATTGAAATATTTCTTTTTATTTCTCAACCAAAATATATGCTGTGGGAACTCAAAAGAACCGTCACACTGATACAGTTCTTTTAAGCACAAAAAACATTTAACTGACGGCTGAGAAAATGATCACATTTTTCTGCTAAAAAGTTTGCTTAACTGGACCTACGTTTAATTGGTTGACATCACAACAATGGTGCCTTGACTTTAACCCTTTGAAGACTAGAAACAAATTCTATTATATGGAAATTATAATCTGTGACCCCTCAATATATATAATGGATCATCCTAACTTATTGCTGTATCAAACTTTATGGAACTTTCAATTGGTTCTAAAAGGGCTAAAGCAAGATTTGCATGTGTAAAACAGCTCAATATAAGAAGGGTTTGAATTATTTTTTTCTTACTGCTCATCCAGAACATATGTGCCATGGCATGGGATTTCCAACAATGTAGTATGTGCGACCAGCAAAGCCCCAGATCAGCCTGGGCGTATGCGCAGTCTGATCAGAGCCTTTGCTAGTCGCTTGAATATTCGATGAGTATTAAGCTACTGACTGAATATCATTTGGAGTTTCTAAGCTTAAAAGGAGACTGCACAGACTCATCTGAGTCTACACTTGTCAAAATGCCACATTGTTGGAAATCACGTCGCGGCTCATATTGTGAGTAGTCATTGGATGCATATGCTTCTGATGAGCATGACAAAATTTTTTCAAAGGAAGTAAAAAAAAAATGCTGTTTTGAATTTGGAAAAACAGCTACATTCTTTTATCAATTTTTGGACATGAATTGAGAAATTCTGCACAACATAGAATGAAACTTAAGATGCTTTATGTGACAGTGAGTAGGATTAACAAGTCATCACTGTTTAATTTATTGATGTTACACATCTGATTTTACATTTTAAGTCTTTGAAATAAGTGATGACACTTATGTATTGTATGTGTAAGCCTTTCAATATCATACTACCATTCACCATATGCAAGTGAGATTTAGGGAGATAAGGTAGCTGTTACATTAATTTATGATAGTGATATTGTTTGTGAAAAAGAAAAAATAGCAAAAATAACAAACAAATGCTTAAGGAAATAAACTATTTTCAAGTTATATCACATTTATGGAAGACTTAACCCTTTCTTTCATGAATATGCAATTATAATTATATAAATAAATTTTCCCGTTTGTACATAGAACAAAGAAATTATTTGTCAGGTCCTCTAGTGTAGGATCATATCTGATATTTCCATAGGCAAACAGAGTAGACCCTGATCAGGCAGCTCTTACAAGAGCTGCCTGATCTGGGTCTGCTATGTTTGCAAAAGTGTTAAAAGGCGGCTCTTTGAGGTAAAGGGTTAAGTGAATGTGACAACTGTTCTAAGACTATACACTGTCTTTAATATAACCCATGAGTCAAATACTCATAGATTTCACAAATGACTCATTGAAATTTCAACCACCATTTGGTTTTCTGTTGACTTCGGAAAACATTTAAAGTGTACTCAAAATAATTTTGTTTAGTAATAGAACTGATTTGTTGCTCAATATATAACTATATTTGTGTCACAAACTATATATGGGCCTCGTCGCGAGAAAACCTGTCTTCAGGGGGTTGCGAACAACACAGGCTCAGACCAGCCTGCGCATCCACGCAGTCTGATCAGTGCCTTTGTTATTCGCTTTTTGGAGAGTTTCATATGTAAGCTTGCTACGGGTGAAATTTCAATTTTCTAGATAGTCTCTGTAGCTGAGGAGAATGGTTTGAATCTCGTTTTAACGGTACCCGAAAACAGGTTTTCTCGCGACGAGGCCCATATATATACTGCTACAGTTTGCTAGACCTGCACACATAGCCAAGGGAGACTATCATGCAGTTATATATTGAGAAAAATGCCATTTAACTTGAATCATTTGTTCGATTTACATTTATAAATAGAAAATTAATCTGTGTTCTGTAGAGGTTTATTGGCTATTGTTGTCATGATATACATTCATCCTTATATCCAGGCAATCCATGGTTACTAGCTATAGACTGAGTACTCTTTCAGTCTGTGGTTTTGTTTCTAATTGAGTAGCAAAGAAGAATTTGTAAAATGGTAAACAGTGAATATAGCTTTGGAATGTATGTGCTCCTTTTTTCTACATTTTCTTCATTTAGTTAAACGTTGCACCTTGTTAGTGTTGATAGTTTATACAGCTTTGACGCTGAAAGTACAATCAATTGATGACCATATCAGATTCATAAAGGTTTTTGTCCCAGAAAAGAATTTGGGTATGTATTTCATATTCTGGTCCACTGGGACTGTCAGGTTCTGACAGAAAACTGAAAAGGCAACCATGCAAAATCTTGTGAGCTGGCATGTTTAATGCCTTTCCATTGTCATTATATGGGAAATTTGAACTTTCATATAGTTCCAACTATATGGGCCTTGGCAAGAAAACATATCTTTGGGGTTGCAACCTAGTAAGGCTCAATCCAGCCAACTCAGCTACAGAGACTAGCTAGAATATTGAAATTTTGCATATAGCATAAATAGCTATTGTTCTTTCCAGAGCACAAAATAAAAATAGTTCTGATCAGACTGCTTGGATGTGCAGGCTGGTCTGTGCATTTGTTGTTCGCTTGCAATAAAGTCAGGGTTTCAAAAAGTTAATGTGGTTAATGTTCAAAATTTGCACTCAATAAGAAAATTAGCAAATGTAAATATTTTCTAATAGAGTCATATATTTTCTATTTGAGTTATCTTTTTTCCTGCTGTGACAAATAAGTGAGTAATTTTATTTATTGCATTTCATATAAAAACAAATTTCTAATTTATCTTGTTGAATGCCAAAATAAATATCTATTACAAGTTACATTCCAGCATTCTCTTATAACAACGTTTGACACATTTAAAAGCAAACAGTTGTAAAATTTTCTAAAACTGAAAATGCCAAAAAGTTGAAGTTAAATTTTTACTTGTTGAATTGATATCAAAATATTAGTGAAAAACGTAAAGCAAAATTTTATTTGCCATTTTAATTACAAGTACAGCAAATGCTGTACTTCCTAAATATAGTACATTCCCTTTATAACACACCTCATTATAACATGGTTTTGGATTAGCATGGCCATGTTGTGGGGCCCATTTTTTAACCATAGAATTCTACAAAGAAGTTATAGGAAATTTCCTAAAAAATCAGAACTTGAAGTTTAATCTTTTTACCTATTTATGCACGAATTTCTCTATAATTTCTTTGTAAAAGTGTTCCTTTCTAAAAGTATTCACTTATTACATGGATCATTCCTGTGGACCCCAAAGATAGCAATTATAAAAGGACTGCACTGTACATTTCTGGTTTTATGTTTGTGACCATTTTTCATTTTGACAAAACAGCATAAGTTCAGGCATTTTATATTTTGCACACCCATGATTGTTTTTATAAAGGATCAAAATGATCTATAAATCTATATTTCTTTAAGATATCTGCTAGTGCAAGATTGTTATTATTATTATACTATTATATTCAGTCCCATTCAATTGTTGAGGCTAAAATGAATGTTCACTGTTGTTGTATTGCACATCATTTTTATTTGGCCTGGTAACATAGTTGTTGATCATGTTTCTATTATCTTTAAGCTGCTTTTTTGTTTAAATATTATTTATGTAAATATAACTTTGTAAAATTTGTAAAGAAGTGATAATGTTAAGTGTAAAAATATGTATGAAATATGAAGTGGACCAGAAACTACGAGTTATTTATTAAACTTTCAGTACATAAGTTTTTGTAGAATGAAAAAAGGGATGTCTTGATATATCTTTATAATGTGTTTACCAAACATCTCTGAAAAGACTGAACTTTAGTAATGTCTGATAAGACCCTTCACTGTTTGTCTACAATAAAGCTGACAGCATTGATTGTAATTGTATATAACAATTTAAAAAACAAAACACATTGTACACAGCTGTGTTCTGTTGTAAAATAGATTGACCTGTGCCAGTGGTTCCTCTTTAGTATTTGAGTGTGTGTGAAACTTCTTTTCCATCCCTGAGGATTGCAAGGTATAGCTTCAAGTCATTACCATCAAAACCCCATGTTACAATCTGTTTATCACATATGGCAGTGGCTCAGTGGTAGAGTGCTTGACTCGAGACCAAAGGGCCGCGGGTTCGAGCCTCACCGGCGTCACTGCATTGTGGTCCTTGAGCAAGACACATTTATCCTAGCTTAGTACTGGTTCAACCCAGGAAGAACCGTCCCGCATAACTGAAAGATTGTTGAGTGGACGTAAAGAATCAAATCAAAACATATTCCATTTCACTATTTCAATGCGTTTGACGTAAAAAATGTAAGTAAAACATATGAATGGCGTAAATTTTGCGCTACGTCATGCCACTTGTATACATCTGACGTCATCAAATGATCAACGTTACATGCTTGGCATGATAACCTCTCTCCGTTCAAAATAAATGACTTTCAGTTATCATCACGTCAGGCTGATAACCAGTTGGCGGGAAAGAGCTTTTGGCATATGCAGACTTTGGGTTATCACAACAAAAAGTGTCTTAAATATGTGATAATGGCTATTATCACATATTTGGAACACTATTTGCCTCGATAGCTCAAAGTCTGCGTATGGGATAGGCACTTTCCCACCAACTGGTTATCTGCCTGACATTATAACCAGAAGTCATGTATTGTGAAAGGAGGGAGGTTATCATGCATGGCACAAGGTGTTGTTCATTTAGATTACGTCAGATGTAAACTAGTTGTGAGATGTAATGCAAATTTTACACCAGTACTCTGTTTTACTTACATTTTATTTTACTTCAAAGGTGTTTAAACCGTGAATTGGTATGTGATAAGTATATTATCATAAACACAGAGTTTTAGTTATAGCCCTCAGTATCAACCCTCAACGATTATCAGCACTGAAGCTAAAGCTCTCGGGCTGATAATGGGGTCACAGGTTGATACTTCGTGCTGATATTTGGAGCGATAACCAAAACTCAGTGTGATAATCTCTAATTATCACATTTGCATAGTTTCATTCTAAAACATGCATGCTTAGATGCCACATGAAGCTAAAACTTTTTAAGGTAATTTCTTGTCTAAACATTCATCTACATCCAAACTTTGTGTATGCGAACATCCAAAGCTCTGATAATACTTCATATTTACACAAACTCATCTCGCATATCTTGCTTGCCTATGCAGTAGGTATCAAACTTTTTACAGGAATCAGTAGCATGTCAAATACCCCTTTTCTGCTGTTGTTTTATGAAAAAAAAACAATAGTTGCAAGTGCAAAATTTACTTCATTTAAATAATGCAAAAAGATTTGGCCTAAACTTTAAATCAAAAATATTTCATGAATATAATCTGATGTATTGAAAATGTGTACAATTGAGCACAGTGACCCAACTCTTTACCTGCGTGTATCTTCTACTGATAACCTTTGAAAATAGTTTGGACTCAGATATTGCTCCACCAAATGCTGACGCTGATCTGAATCCAAACTGTTGACACCATGGGTGAAAGTTTACAGGATTATTCCTGAATTCAGGATTTTGAGGATGACTTTCTACAGAAAGTCGTCCTCAAAATGCTGAATTTAGGAGATTGTATTAGCTTCTCTGATTTATTTTCAGATTTTATTATTCCTGAATTCAGGATTTTGAGGAGACTTTCCACAGAAAGTCGTACTCAAAATGCTGAATTAAGGAGATTGTATTAGCTTTTCTGATTTATTTTTAGTCTGTCTAAGGACAACTGACCATTTAAACTTGAAATTGTAGATATTTAGTGGGCATACTGCAAGTTTTAAAATTGAAATTTTGAAAGTTTCGGATATTGGAATTTTTAAAGCTTCACCCATGGGACTTTCCCATTGCATTCCTGGAAGGGCTTTTAAAAAGTTGATGTTGATAAAAAGTCAGCAGAGGACAAAATGTGTGAAAAATACCCAGCATGCAGATAGTTAACCAAGATGGCCACATGAGTATATAAAAAAGTAAAATTGACCATCATACCCTGCAGACCAACCCACAGCACCACGAGGAAGAGACTCAGAACAATTACCACCACGTGGCAGCAGGAAGACAATTAAAGTAAAGCACCCAGCTCTATCTTCCTTAGCGAGATGATTACAAAACTAGATAGGACATTAAGTATTGCCTAAAACAACAAGAACTAAAAACAAAACCCCAACAAACAATAGGTGCAAAAACAAACAATGAGTCAACAACAACAGAACCAGCGCTTTAGAAGGGACAGCAACCAAAGCCACTGCCTTGGGTGGAGGGGATGCTCTCATGGAGGCTTTCTAACTTATTTAATGCAACATCACAGAAAAATTCTTTTTATCAAATTCAAATACTATGATGAAACAAAGAAAATAGCTGATGACTCGCAGATAGTCAGAGCTTAAGAAAAACTCGCTGAGCCACTCAAGTCCCAGCCAAAGACAACCATCAGACACCAACTCACCGATGACAGTTTTATGTCAGGCTTGTAAATGAGTTTGAGGCCTGTCCTATCGTTGTGCATTTAAAGAGGAAACCATAGATATGTTTATAACCAGGCATGCAGACTGTCACATGATATCCAGGCTATATCCCACTTTTTTATAACGTTTGATTATCTTTTTGAATTGATCAGTAAAAGCAGGCTTTTCAATTATTTTTTATCATCGTGAACGATAAGCATTTTTACAAATGTTTTCCATATGTAGATATTCAAGTATACAAGATAACATATGTTAAATAAAAAAAAAGTAAGAATGGAAAGTTCAAGGGATAGGGACTTATTTTGCTCTGTTGGTCTCAAGTCTCTGCACACAATGGGAGCAACAATAAACAATGCACCAACAACAACAGAATCTGTTGATGCATCGTTTATTGCTGCCCCCATTGTGTGCAGACACTTGGGACCTTATATATAGAATGGACAGCAGCCGAAGTCACGGGGGGTGGGGGCTTAAATGCATTTTTCTGGCGCTCAATCTTCGCCCTAGATTCTGCTTTTGTTAAAACTCGCATGGCGGCTTCCTAACTTATGCATGCATCACAGCAGAGAACAATCTAATCAAATTAACATACTATGATGATGCAAAGAAAAAGGCGCATGGCTCACAGATTGTCAGAGCTAAAGAAAGCTTCAAAGTTGAGCCAAGATGGGCCCAGCCAAAGACAAGCATGGGGTATCCCGACCCACCAATGAAAGTTTTACGTCAGAGTTGTCATTGAGTCTGATGCCTGACGTACCGTCGTGCAATTAAAGTCTGGTTTTTGTCGAGATGAACCCCATTTATGCTTACATAAAATGTTGCGCAAAACCTTGATACACTCATAATCTATTTACTGATGAACATATATTATATATTAAAACCAAGTGCTAATTGGTCACCTTACATTTTTACCCTAGTTCAGAAAGTGAAACATAGGGTATACAAAATTGATGTTTTTTAAGTGAAGCAATACTTTGCGAGACTGCAAGTTATTTCATTTAAAAATGACGTGTACTTCTTGCACGGACGAAGCTAGAGAAAAGGTCCCCTCATTTCAAAAAGTCACACTTTTTCTACGATATAAACCATAACACAAATTAACGTTTTTGTTTGTTCGATGATGTTACTGGCTAGCGTGATTTAAGAAGAATAAACCTCAAAAGTTTTTATTCCATCGGACTTGTCGTTTTTGCTACTCAACAACATAAAACAGTCACTCTTAGCAGGTTAATCATTGAAATTAAGCTTTAAGCTTGCAATTTAAATAGAGACTTTGCACTGCTCTGTATGCTTTATTATCAGCGACACAGCATTGGAATTTTCAGCGATTATTCATTATCACCAGACGTCACCGTCCTTCTTTGAGAATTGAAAAAAAAATATTATGGTACCAAATCGATCTTTAAAAAACTCACATTGAAACCGGAAGTGTACAGTAGTCGTAAAACAATCGACAAAATTGGACTAATCAAGTTCTACTGTGTTTGGCCTACAGTGTTCAAATAAAAGTAAGTGCATTTAACAATTTTACCAGGAAATACTGGTGAATTTCAAAAATATTGAAAAAAAATGATAAAATGCAACATTTAAAAAATGCGTAAAAAATCCACCATAAGCAAAAGTTAATTGTTTGATGTTTTTCAAGTCAGACAAACCAGTTTGTAAGCACCTGAACGTCAGTTTTATATTTTATAAAAATCTACTCTCTTTTTCAATTTTTTCTTTAAAAAAGTCGATTTTAGCATTTTTAACCCAAAAACTTTGAAGTAAAAGAAAACTGTTCAAAAACACTGCTAAACGTTTGCCCATTAAAATGCACATATATAGGCAAAAAATCATTTCAATTTTATTAGCGTTTGGTCAGAAATAATGAGTTTGAAAAGTGACCAATTAGAACTTGGTTTTAGTATAGACGGATAGGCGTACATGTGTACAAACAACCAAACAATTCATGTATGTCGAAAAGGAACCACATAACAGTTCCACTGTCACTGGCGACGAGACATGGGACACTATTTCGAATCAATTCTAGCCTGGAAGAAAACCTTAAATCCAGCTAACATACAGCATAAAGAGACAAACCCTATCATACCATTTTCAATCCAAATATATCTAAAAAATAAAAAAGGAGCACAAGACATGTACAATCTACTAAGCAAAACAGCAGACATCCCCTCTGGAAAAATCTCTTGGAATAAGAAATACAAATTTGAAGATGGTGGGGGAAATATTTTCTGACCCATTTAAAATCACCAAAGACAGTACAGTTCAATGGTTCCAAAGCAGAATTAATCATAAAATTTTAGCAACAAACACTTATTTATACAAAATCAAACTCATTGGAGATCCAAAATGTACATTCTGCAATAAAACAGATGAAACTATCGAACATCTTTTATGGGAATGTGAACATGTCAAAAGTTTTTTAAATTAAGCAATTTCATGGTATACATATGATATTAAACGAAAAAATCATTCATATTCGGAATAGATCCAAATCAGAAAAGTGATATTAATAAACTAGTTCTTATAGAAATAAAATATTATATAAACTATGCAAGATGCAGCAAAAGCTACATGAACCTCACAGTGCTACAACACAGACTTGAACTTCTATACCAAACATATAAGTACTCGTCCATTTCAACAGGGAAATATGAAAATTTTCAAACAAACTGGCAAAATAACCATAACTTATTAGATAAAACGGCAGACTAAAGATTTTAATAACTATTTATAAAAAAAAATAGCAAATAAAATAGAACTCAGCATTTGCTAGCCTGTGTCGCGCTTACACCCCATAGACTCTCTAGATACCCTCTCTTCCTTCTATTTCTCATCTTTATTTAAAATAAATCTTCTCTGTAACTTTACTCTAGTAATACTTAAAATATCTAATACTTCTCATACCGTATTAATATACATGTATGTACATACACTGAAGAATGAAAGGCGTTAGAATGAGTAACATACAACTGTATATAATTATTGTAAGATGTGAATAGAGGCATGGCCCTCCCCGACCCTCTGCACATCATGTTACGGGGAGATTACAAAAAAAAACTATTTCGAACCAGTTAGTACAAAAGAAAACATACATGGGCGTAGCTACCATATACACAAAAACACATTTGCGTACACATTTGAACTAAATACATGGGATTATTCAGGTTTCTTGATGATACGTATACAAAATGTGTGCTGTAAAGCAATTCTTATGTGTAATGGAATATATCTGATGACATTATCTGCTCTAAGACCCCCTTTAAGAGTTTAACACCTATCATTGAAGTGAAAGAGGTCTTGATTCAGATATGATTTAATATTGTCCACCATTACAAAGAATGTGCTTAACATGGCAAATAGTGCAGACTCTGATGAGACGCCGCGTTATGCGGCGTCTCATCTGGGTCTACGCTATTTGTAAAATTGACGTTTTGCATAAACGCATTTACCACTTCCCCACAATTGCGTACATTGAACTTTAGGCAAGCTACGCCCATGACATGTATGGCTAACCAAACACAGTAGAAGGCCTGTAGTTGACAAAAGGACCATGAGCAGAAAGATGATCCCCTTTGCAATATTCTTCACGTGTATAAAACTTGACTCGAGACGGAGGGGCCTCGGGTTCGAGCCTCACCGGCGTCACAGCGTTGTGGTCCTTGAGCAAGACACATTTATCCTAGCTTAGTACTGGTTCAACCCAGGAAGACCCGTCCCTGTTTAACCGAAAGATTGTTGATGGGATGTAAGGAATCAAATCAAACAAAAACACTGTTTTCCACACTGATTGAAATTGCATGCTTTAAACTGGAATGTTGCAGGTTAACAGGATAAAAATAGGAAAAGGGTGTAGTACATAAAATATTCAACATGTTAAGCCAGCTCGTCAAATGCTCAGAGTCGTCAGAACAATTATTAGTCGTTGCTCACTTGCACGATGAAGATTAGATGAAGACCCCAAACAAATTTTACACCTCTAGCCCATCTGACAACGTCCGAATGGGCGTACAACAACATCTGTTTTATTCCACAGTTCATGCTCATTGCCAACATGTATCTTAACCATTTGTCCCGATGAACTTCTAATTATCCTTATTTGTTAACACTGTAGATCCAGATCAGCTAGCTTCTGACAATACCATCTGATCAGGATGCACACTGTTTTTCAACTCTGAAAATGGAATGATGCAGGTTAACAGGATTAAAATCCGAGAGGAACGTAATACATAAAACATATCCGGCACAACATGCGCGGATCCAGAAAGTTTTGCAAGAGGGGCCCAACTCTGAAAAGTTAATTTTTTAGATGATGAGGGAGAGAGAACCCAAATACCACTAAAAGTGGACATTCATCGTCTCCGCCAGCGAAACACAATTTTAATGGCGTTTCGCTGGCGGGCTGATGATAGCCCAACATAGAATGTTGCTTGGTAGCTTTGTGATTTTTCAGGCGATCCTAACCAGTACTGCTAAGAAACCCTATATTTTTGTGATTTTTCAGGAGGGGTCCGGACCCCCTGTTCCCCACTTTGGATAGGAGCGTAATACATAAAAAAAATATCCAGCACAACAAGGGTTAACTTCTTTTGGCAATCTTTGCCCCATTTTCGTGGCACGATTTCTTGCTTATTTATTTATATATTTGCTAAAATAAATATACTTGTTAGAAGGTTATAATTAATCTTCTTGTTTCACCAACGTATGTTTCGATCTGATAATGATGTACGATATTAGCGGCTCTTATATTGTTTCTCACCTATAAACACTTAATTAGCTAAATGCTGAAAGTAAAAGACCACCTGCTCGATAAAACGGTCTCGTTTATGAGGTGAAACTTTGTTAAGAAATATTTACATTTTCAATGCAAGCCTTTAATGAATCTTTAGAATTTTGCAACCGTTCATAGCCTCATGAAATACATAAAATTTCATTGACAGCTGCCAAGCTCATTTGCTCGTGTAATTCTCTTCGAACATCGAATTTATTCCCCAGATGTGACATTGGTGTTGTGATTGACAGTGAGACACACATGAGTTGCACGTGCAAAACAAGCTTCTTATTTGCTCCATTGACTGTTCCGCTTTTCCGTTTTGCACTCCAACAAAACCTTTAATATGATTAAATATTAAATACAAAATTGTTTTATCTCATAAATTATAAATGATTTCTATTTGTTAGTTATTTATAATAAAATGTAAATATAAGCAATAAATTCAAATTTTGGAAGGAATACTTTGGGTCTGTTATATAGTTAGGTTATAGTTCTTACATTGGCTTCAATTGCAATATTTGTACCTCTTCAAATACAAATATCACATAGGGTAACGCTTTTCATCTGCAAAAATAAACAAATGGTTCCCAAAAATCGTTTCTTTTGTCCATATACATATTAGTCCTCTTGACATAGAGATGTTTGATGTGAGCTTAACATGCATGGTTTGTAATTTGTGCGATGGTTAAATTGGTAACGTAATTCACATTAGACTGTGGGACATTAATCATCAATACAACAAGAAATGTTTTTCAGTTTTCAATCAAATAAGGGACATAAAATGAAAAGTATGTATGTGTGTCAATAAAATAAAGTTGAAAACTGCTTAGAAAAACAACCATTTGAGCATAATACATTCTTAAAATTACACAATATGACGATGGGATAGCATTTTTTGTCAATTTTGGGGGCACTTGCTGTTGATAAACGTCATAAGGAATGACTATTGGCAATTTCAATTGCTTTTCCCTTACTTGATTGTTATGACATAACCCTAAACTTACCTTATAAACTTTAAAGCGTTAGAAAATACACTGTTTACATGCTTAAATGGGGATGGGACACCAAAATGACCGAATTTGTGAACTGAACTCGTTTTGACTGACTATGCCTCTCAAAAGTGTTTCTGAACAAAGCTACAAGGTAAAGATCAGAACTTTTGAATCATCCCTCGTACATGTAAAGACAGGGCTTAGCCATGGAATAAATAGCATGTTAAGGTTTTAATGTAATACATGATATATAGCTCAAAGTATGAGAACATCTTTAAAATAATGTTGCTGTACCTGGTAGGGTAGGAAAGTTCTCTTGACTTTTTTTTTATTTCTCAATTAGGGACATACCAGTGTTGTTTTTTGTTGTTGTTTTTAAGGGGATGTGTTTTCAACAGCTTATAACCAGATTTTTTTTCCGACAAAGTGAAGGCATTTCTTTTTTGTAACCATAAGAAGTATTTTACAATTGCTATTAGACACTCTTTGCATGTTCAACTTCAGTATAGATCCAAAGTTTTGATAAAATTAGCTAATTAACTTGAGAGATAATTACATAGTTTATAATAATATAGACCATAGCTAGCCCTCTAATGATGTGTTTACACTCTTGCTAGGGGGTCGGGGACATGCTCCCCGGAAAAATGATAACAACTGTGTGATCTGGTGCATTCTGAGCGTTCTGAAATGTGTATTTGTCAACCTAAAATCCACAATTTTAATTAATCAACAACAACACAAATTATTCCATACTATATTTTTCTCTGATTCCAATCAGATGTGCGTGTAAGTGCGAAAATAAATACATTTACATTATATAATACAGGAACAATATTCAGTTCAAAATTGCACTATCCTTCCTACGAAAACACACTATATCTTTGTACAGTAGAACTTTTTGGGATCATCACAAAACTGGCCTATTTTCGGAGGTCATTTCTTTACATTTTAGGGCTTTTTCTTAAAGTCGAGGTACAGAATTAGTCCAGTAGAAAACCAAATTGACCTGGAACTTGATTTTAAAGGTTTTTTTTTCTTTGTTGATTCTTGTTGTTGAGTCATTGTACTTGATGAGTCCAACTGATGCCACTCTGGCATCATTGAGCGTTTTGAAACATTCAAGATGGCATCCAAGATGGCCGTCAGTAAGGCTCCTAAGACCTATATGACCAAAAGACTCGATCAAAAGCAATTTATTTTTGACTTTTTTATGGATGTTTCAGAGGCTAGTTGTCTTTGTTCTGGAAATTGTATCCATCAATTCATGCACCATGCACTTTCCAGACACTTTTGGTGGATCTGATAATACAGCTGGCAATTATTCTCATAAAAATTCCTACTATTGGTAACAATTCCTTCAAAAAGTGACCTGATAAAGCCAGGGTATACTGAACGTACGATATCACCGAAAACGTTGTGACATAGTGTTTGATCAAAGCACAAAAATAGTAAGTGAGTATGATCAGGAAATACCACAATCACAAACCGCAGACAACCCCGTGGCACCGCGAGGAAGAGCCGCTCAACCATCACGAGACACCAGGAAGACAAATTAAGCAAAGCAACCAGCTCTCTCTTCCCAATCAAGATGATTGCAATACTAGAATGGACATAAAGTAACGTACAACAAAACATAGAACAATTACAGACTCCCACAATGGGAGTAACAATAAACAAAAAGTTTACAACAACAGAACCACCGCCTTAGAACGGACAGCAGCCTAAGCCACCGGGGGGCTTAAATGCATTTTACTGGTACCAAATCTTCGCCCTAGATTCTGCTGTTGTTGAAATACAAGAAATGTTCAGTTCACATGGAGGCCATCTAACTAATGCAATGTATCATCATGGAGAAACACTCTAATCAAATTAACACACCGTGATGAAACAAAGAAAAGGGCTCATGACTCACAGATAGTCAGAGCAACAGAAAACCTCAAGTTGAGCCACGATGGGTCCAGCTACAGATAAGCATCAGGCACCAACCCACCGATTAAAGCTTTACGTCAGAGCCGTCATAGAGTCTAAGGCCTGACCCACCGTCGTGCAATTAAAGAGGAAACCATAGCTATAAACCGTGATTAACCTTTTTTTTGAATCAATGTGCGGAAAAAAGTCAGCTGGATAAATGGATAAAATTTACAAAAACAATACTTATGGAGTGTAGTGAATCAACACAAAAAAAAACCTGAGTAAGATATCTGCATGCTGCAGATATTCGTTACCATCTGGACTGCTGGTAGGTACAGGCCTGCTTGCCCGCTGCAATTGTAACAACCATTACTACTTTTCTGGTCTGGTACAAGTGCAACAGAAAGCACAGATGGTTGGATATTGCTAAAACAAATATGTATGCTGGTCCGGTGCAAGTGAATCAGACATGCATGTGTGAAGGCACACATTTACAGAATGATACGACTGCTGGTTAGATACAACTGTTAAAGACATTGAAAATGACCGGGTGCAGTTGTTATAGACACGGCTGGTGGTCGGGTGCAAATGTAATATACATGGATGATGATAAGATGAAACTGTATAAGACATGTATGCTGATGGTATGCAACTTATAAAGAGATGGCTGCTAGTCAGGTGCAACTGTAAAATACATGCATGATGGTCTGGTGCAATTGTGCTTACCAGCGCGTTAGTTGGGTTCGAGCATAGTTACATATCTGCGGGTCTGAGGCAAGTGTAACATATATACCTGTTGGTTCAGCCACACAACAACAGATGTACTTGTTAGTCATTTGCAACTGATTCAAACATATCTGATAGTAGATGCAACTCTAACATACATACATGCTGGTCGAGTTTAATTAAAACTGACGTCCCAGGTGGTCTGGTGCAACTGCAACAAACATGCCTGTTCGTTAAAAGCAACGTTTATAACATGGTTACTGCAACAACATACCTGCTAGCCTCGTGAAGCTGTTACAGAGTCTGACATAACTGCTTGGTTTCAGACATGTATGCTGGTACAGTGCCACATAATCAAACATGCGTAATGGTAAATATGTCTGCTGACCCTGTGGAAATGATGCCTGGGCTGCTGGTCGGGAGAAAGTAGAACAGACATGCACACTGGCCGGATATAACTTGAACAGACATGCCCGCTGATCCAGTGCTATAGTACCCGAAATTCCTGATAGTTAGGTGCAATTGTAACATGCATTTTTGTTGGTGCGATATAACTAACATGCATGACTGCTGGCTCAGTGTCTCATTAAATGGCATGTGTGCTGTGGTTCAGTACCACACTATTATACACGCGTGATGTTAAGAATGTCGGATATGATGAGCTGGTGGCATTACGTGGCCGCTGTTTAGTGAAACTTCAACAGATATGCATGTGGACTTGGTACTATTCAATCAAACATGCCTCCTGGTCCATTGGAAATCAAAGAGAAGAGCTACTTGACGCTCCATCAGACATGCCAACTAACAATGTGAAACTTAATCAGCCAAGACTACTACATTGAAAATACAACATACATGCCATGTAGAGAGATGTTATGTCGCTGCAGCTGCAACATATAGACCTGCTGGCCTAGTGTTACTGTCACTAACAGCGCTGTTGTTCAAAGATGCCTAGTGGTTGAGTGCTGCTGCAAGATTGATGCTTGCTGGACTGTGGCCACTCGTTGTTATGTCGCTGCAGCTGCAATGTATAATCCTGCTGGCCTTGTGTTACTGTCACCAACAGCGCTGCTGTTCAAACATGCCTACTGGTTGAGTGCTGCTGCACGTTGGATGCTTGCTGGACTGTGGCCACTCAATCAGCATGCCTGCTGACCTTTAGTCACTCAATATTGCATGTCTGCAGGCGTTGTGCTTCTCTATCTGCTATACCTGCTGGTATGGTGTCTCACTATTAGCCGTGCCAGCTGGTATGGTGTCTCATGATCAGCTGTGCCTGCTAACGTGGTGCTTCATTATAGGTCATGCCTTTTGGTTTGGTATCTCACTATCAGCCATGTCTGTTGGTGTGCTGCCTCACTATAGGCCTTGCCTTCTGGTGTGGTGCCTCACTGTAGGCCATGCCTTCTGGTGTGGTGCCTCACTATAGGCCATGCCTTCTGGTGTGGTGCCTCACTGTAGGCCATGCCTGTTGGCGTGGTACTCACTAAAGGCCGTGCCTGCTGGTCTGTTTTGCACTTCAACCGACATTTTGACTAGTTGAGTGCAGAGGGAAGAGGGATGGTTACAAGAGGTGCCATTACATCAGACACGTATGCTGATCCGGTGCCACTCTCAGATATGCCTGCTTGTATAGTGCAACTCTATCAGACATGCATGCTGGGTTCATTTATTCAGATACACATGTTTGTAAAGTGCTTCTCCATCAGGCAAGAAATCTGGTATGTTACAAATCCACCAGACATGCCTACAGGTAAGGTTCGGGCAGCTCCCACGGGTTTTTAAAACTTATCAGCTGCCAGCCTGGATGCCATCTTGAATATATCAAATTCTGAGTGGTGCATCAGCTGCATCACTGGGATGTTACAAGGATGATGTCTGTAACTCAAGAATCAGTAAAATCAGCATTTTGCATGCAAAACGTTCAGTGGAGTTTGCCAGTCTCAGGGAAAATTTTCTTATATTTTTGTAATGAACTGCCATTTTGGCTGCATTCTTATTTTTCTCTTTTTGTTAGAAGCTAAGTGTCTTCAACTAGATTCCAACTTCATAGCTAACAATTTAAGGGAAAAATGGGTTCGAGACATTTTCCATATCACACAATTTTTTCACTTATAATTTGCCTCCATCTTGGACGCCAATTTGGATATAACGAAATGCTCAATATGATGCCAGAGTGCAATGATGCCAGAGTGGCATCACTCGGATTTTTCAAGGACAATATATGCACTACCAGAATCAACAAAGAAAAAAAAGTTTTAAGTCAAGTTCCAGGTCCTCCTAAAATTCGCCCAAATTCTGCTGGACTAAATTAGAATATTTTGTTTAAGGTTGCTAAATTTCAAATTTATTTTGGGTATGCCTGATATATGGGGATAAATAGTAGATGCTGGGTCCAAGCCTACGTATGAAGAAAAATTGAGAGTACCTCCTCCCCTCCCCCCGATGGTTTCTATGTACTAAAGTATTTGGTCACAACGGAAAACGTGGATGAAGACCGCAAGTTCGCAACTATTCCATTCCAAATGCTTGCAGCCGCAAGCAAAATAACCTTGCATGTGTCGTATCAATTTCGAACCAATATTAATATTTAAACATGATACGGCGTTTAGTGAGAAAAAACAAAAAAAAAACTTGCACGAAGATTCTAAGAATTTCTGTCATTGAGAGCCTTTAATGTTATCAGTCTGTCACATGATAATTGAGCCGCGACATAAGATTTCCAACAATGTGGTTTGTGCGACCAGCAAAGGCTCAGACCAGCCTGCGCATACGCGCAGTCTGACCAGAGCCATTGCTAGTCGCTTAAATATTCGTTGACTGTTAAGCTACTGACCTAACATCATTTGAAATGTCTAAGCTTAAAAGGAGGCTGCACAGACTCGTCTTAGTCTACACTTGTCAAAATGCCACATTGTTGGAAATCACATGTCGCGGCTCATTTATGTCGGTGACACTACTCGTCGTGAGAAAACCTTGACTTTGTGGTTTGAGACAAGGTAGTGCTTTAACCAGTCTGTTTGGCTACAGAGACTAGCTTGACTATTGATATTTTGCATGTAGCAAATTAAGATATTAAAATTTTCAGACAGCGATCAACATGGGCGGATGCGCAGGTTGGTCTGTGTCTTTGTTGTTCACATGTAAAAATATTCAGGTTTTCTCGCAACCAGGCCCATTTTATTAAAGAGCATTTTGTTCATACCATTGTTTTTACCTGGTTACATAACCCAGTGGGCAAAAGTTTTGTATATCTAAAAGAATAAGAAAAAGGGGCAAAGATCAGGAATCGATACAACCAAGCGACACACCTGACCCAGGATACCAATTAGAAAGTGATAACATCACAATTAAACATCACAAACGAGGGCTTATACCGGTTTCACGGCGGACAGAAACCTAGAAAAAATATTGCATCTTTCACGAGACCCCCAGAGTACGCTGTCAGATAGTATAACTTTATCCACACATACTCTATGAATATGATACGTGGATATCATTGTACAGAGACTCAGGTACGGTGGGGCCTTCTTTTGGCCTAGTAAGTAACATAACATTCACATGGGCCACATCAAGTGTTTATTTGACCTTGGATTATATAATAAGTCAGTCAGTCTGTTGAGCAATTTGATACAAAAACCCGTTTCGTGCTGAAAATAATCGAAATTTAGTCGTATTTAGTTAACCACCTTACATAAGTATTTTTTTGTGTGTGCCTTCAATATTTTACTTAATGCAATATATTGATATTCGCACGTTTTACTGATGTGAAATTTGGGTGAATAGAAGAGAATCTTGTACATTATAGAGTGAAGCGATAATTCTAAGTAAATATTTTTCTTTTTATGAATTAACAACCAATAACACAAGTCCCAAGTTAATAGCACATCTAGTTGGCAATCCGAATCGAAAAAATATGCATATTTTTGGTTTTGTTGACATTTTTGAGTACATTTGTTAGAACACTTTTAAAATAATATTTAGCATGTGTACAAAGCCATAGGGGTGGATGCCAAGTCTGAATTTGCATATGAAGGCCAGAAATTAGGTCAAAGGTCATTGAGTGCAAAAATGAGAAAATATGTACTTCTGTAAAACAACTTTATCTTTTTATATGTAAACGTATTTCATTTCAAGCCAAATTTTGTATGCTTATAGTTATATGTCTGAAAATATTGTTTATAACTAAAAGTTCATATGTCGACTTTAAAATGGGGTCAAAGGTCTTCAAGTGCAATAATCGGAGCATTTTTACAAACTGTGTTTCTTTTTTCTCTGGTCCAACAACAAGATGCTTTTTAAACTCTAAAAAGGGTAGAAGTCTTTCAGAAGGCTTAAATTAACATTTTTATCATTAAAGAAACCCCTTTGGATGCATCCTTTTATGGATTTTACAAAGACAAACACCGTAAGTTTTGTGCAATTCTTGAGGAAATTCTCCCTCAATTGGGCTAAACTGAGAAATATGAGCTACTTTGAGAGTTTGCTGCTCCTCTCAGAAAGTAAAACCTTTTTTTCAGTTTTGGACATACCTGAATAACTTTTTCTGTGCTCTTTTTTTTATAAATTACCAGTAATCAACGTTACCCTGCTGGCATTGAAAATAACAGTACACACAGTACAAGGCTAATGTTGATTTATTTTAACAGTATTAGTAAAACAGTTTAAGCATTAAATGTTTAAACTAGACATAATAATCAATTGCATACATCTGTGATGTGTATTTCTGCTCGTCAGCGATACTTATGTTACATTTTATACTAAATTGCAGATAATGACTTTACAAATTACATGTATTAGAATAAACCATGGTACCTGACCTGAAATATACATGATATTGATCTATATTGTATTTGAAAATGTTCATTTTCACATATATGAAGTTGTTTATAACCTTTAACTAGCAATGAAGTGAAATCATGTAAACATTTAAATACGCTAATTAGTATGTAATTTGTACTGGCTCCAGCATGTAACACATAGCTGCTTACAGATTCTTTTTTTTTAAATCTACATTGCATTGGAATTGGCAAAATATCTTTCATAATGAAATCAAATTATAACTATATTCACAATAATGGATCTTAAGTTGCTGCACATATATTAATGAAGTAACGTAGGTAACAAAAGGTGTCTTACATAAATGGATTAAGGTAGTAAATTTTTGTTAGGCTCATATAAGATTTGGGTCTGCTCTCCACAATTCGCTTACATATACTACACACATTTTATTCTATATAAGACTTAATTTAAAAAGTGCTATGGGATAGTCTGCAATATGTGAATGTGGCATTTCCTGGTTTTACTTCATATTGCAGTTTTCAGATTTCTACCAATGGTACATAACGATAAACATGCAATCTACATCATGATTTAAATATTGACTTAATATCAATAATTTACTTAAAATAGCATAGCAATATTTCATACATCTAGTGGCAAGGCAGGAATTAAGGCAGGGGTAGTGCTGAGTGTATACTATAGTAGGTATAGGTTTTTGAAGATTGCAAATATAACATCGTAGTACAGAACCAGCATGGCTTATGTCCAAATATAGGGTGTTACATAGATCTTGTATTAAAGATTTTCCTTGTATGCTGAATTCTTTTAATTTTCACTGTCGACTATTACATTATAAAATTAATTTATCATCTGTCCCCTTTCAAATCTTCTATATTTTGTTGAACTAGATTTCACATCATATTGTAATGATGATTATCTTATTATATTCTGCAACAATTCGGATAGAAACTATTCTGCTTGTTAATTATCTTAGACTAAGGTTGGTTGGGGTAAGGTTACCTGAGCCATGTAGCAGTCTTGTAAAACATCTGAACATATGTAACATAAACAACAAATCTTTTGAACCTTAGTGATACTTTATTTTAAAGATCAGTTAACTGTTTTATTCTTAATTATATATGCAAAACCATCGAAAATGTGAACAACATTGCTGACAACAGCTTGCAGAAAGCATTTTAAGCATAAACTAATTGCTCACTCTTGTACCTATATCCTTGCAGTAAACTGTTTTATTCCTAAGCATAAAACAAAAGCATGACTCCCAAAATTCACTAGTAGGGTTTGCATCTCTGAAACTCACAGTTTAAATTGAATGTTGAAAAAGTAGTGTCACACGCAGCTGATTTCTTTGCTTTTCATATTCACAAGGTAGTTTGTTTTTAGTTTTATTTATGCACTTTTTGATTTTGTTGAGCTATTTGTAACCCTAGTACATGTTTTATATATGTTCTATGAAAAGTGAGTTATGGTCTGTTTGTTGATTTTAAAAGGT
Source organism: Loripinus fragilis (assembly GCA_964019695.1). Taxonomy (NCBI): domain Eukaryota; kingdom Metazoa; phylum Mollusca; class Bivalvia; order Lucinida; family Lucinidae; genus Loripinus; species Loripinus fragilis. The sequence goes on from OZ026522.1 coordinate 91,552,601, forward strand.
TTACTAAATGAGTCTTATTGTGATAGTCTTAATTATATATGCAAAACCATCGAAAATGTGAACAACATTGCTGACAACAGCTTGCAGAAAGCATTTTAAGCATAAACTAATTGCTCACTCTTGTACCTATATCCTTGCAGATATTTGTGAAGACTAACACTGTTTGAAAATAGTAAGTGAGTATGATCAGGATATACCACAATCACAAAATGCAGACAACCCAGTGGCACCGCGAGGAAGAGCCGCTCAACCATCACGAGACACCAGGAAGACAAATTAAGCAAAGCAATCAGCTCTCTCTTCCCCATCAAGATGATTGCAATACTAGAATGGACATAAAGTAACGTACAACAAAACATCGAACAATTACAGACTCCCACAATGGGAGTAACAATAAACAAAAAGTCAACAACAACAGAACCACCGCCTTAGAACGGACAGCAGCCTAAGCCACTGGGGGGCTTAAATGCATTTTACTGGTACCAAATCTTCGCCCTAGATTCTGCTGTTGTTGAAGTACAAGAAATGTTCATGAAGACTGTCTTGTATATAGTGAAAGGAAAGTAGTTCAGTTTGTTCCAAGAGTAATGTCATATCAAAAATACCCATTTAGAGTATGTTACCAGTTACAAATGCTATCCAATCTGATATATTGCACTTGTATCTACGAGCAGTAGATATATTCATTAATGTAAGTCATCTACCCTATATGGAATCAATCCCTGTCTTAGCAAATTGTCATGGTTAACAGATAGATTCTACACTAAAACAGGCGAGTTAACTACCTAAGGATCTTATATACATCAAGAAAATCGGAGATGTTAAACCAATGGATCATGTTAGTAAATGTACATATTAGATAACCATTTCAGGACACATTTACTCTAAATACTAAGAAATGACACCAAACTGATTGAAAACTATGAACACAATCAAATCATCAGGTACTCCAATATGATGAATGCCTGTGTTCTCAAGAAGTCACCAGACATCTGTTTTGGGGAAATTTAATTTGGAATAAAACTTGTATTTTCATTTTACAGTTAAAAAGAATAACATAAAGAAGCATATGCCAATCGCCTCATATCATTTGATCACTATCATAATTGCAAAAAAAAATAAGGAAAATATGTTTAATAATGATACTTTGAATTGAATTTATCGACACTGAAACAATTACAATGTATAAAAAATTGCGCTGTGAAAGACATAGATATATATTTTATGGTATCTTAAAATTAGAAGTTACCTTTAATATCATATCTATACTGCTTCTATATTTGAATGAATGCGTTTACACTAGCATCCTGAGTTCAAAGAAATGCTGCTTTTGAATCCACATCATTTCATTAATATGTGCAAATGAAACGACACCCCTACAACTAAATGTTTAAAGTTATATGGAGGATTACCCTAAATGTCAGGGCTATTTCTATGATACACCCTACAAAAAGTTAACAATGTTTTCACTGGATGGTCATTATTAAAAATGTACCGGTATATTAGCTTTATGTTATGTATGTTACCATCTGCTAACAGGCCGATGTGAAGACCAATGTGAGGATATATTCTTTCCAGTATATGGTATTTACCATATTCTATCATGGTTTCAGCATGCCTTGTAACGTAGGTAACGAGTAACAACTAAACACATCTTATGTATAAAAGGATAGATAATTGCATAAAATGACGTACTCATACAAACCATTAAGCCAAAAATATATTTCTTTAAAATGAAATGGTTATTCTTAGTTGTATTACATTTTAATTGATTTTATACAGTAACGTACTTTACATGCCTTTTATCAATATTTGACCGCGGGAAACTTGGGAAATCATTGCTTTCCAAACATGATTGACACACACCTAGCAGGATAGCAATAAAAAATTGTTCCATTGGGATAGAAGGGAACTTAAAATTTGAATTTTGCCCCTAAATAAATAAAATATTGCTACAATTTTCACCGATTTTGCACCTCAATGACCTTTCATCCAAACACACATCATGCCTTGATGATGCTGTTTGTTTATATATCATGGCTGTATTATCCAAAAGAGATTTTGCATTACTTTGAATCATAACTTTGGATAGCTAATTGATAAAAACTCTAAAATCTGACGTATATACAAGAATTTGCACTCAGTTGACCTTTGACCTAATTCTGGGACTTGGGGCATTTCCAGACTTGGCATCCACTCCTATCCTTCTTAAAACACATCAAGATACACTTTGAGCATGGATGCCAAAATGTACTCAAAAATGCCAACAGAATTTTATTTTCAGGCTCTGGATGGCCAACTAATCTTTCCATTTCCAATTCGATGTGCAAATAAAATTATTGATCACATATGAACTCCAGTGAAGAAAGTGGAATTTTCTATCCACATGACTAGAATTGCATTCCCCAACAACATTTTAGGCTTTCCACTTTACGCAGCGGTCTCTTAATTGGGCGTAGGACGAGGAATCCTTATTTGATGATGAAGCCCCAACACAAGCGATTGAAAATGAGCTTGCGGTATTGTGCTATTTGGTCAAACCGACTAGAATGCCACAGGTTGACAACTTACTTAAAACTCAAGGTCAAAGCTACGCGATCATTACTGAATAGGACATCCGTAGCAAGCGTCAATTAGTTATCTACCGTTGTATACGCCATGCTCAGATCAGGACGGAGGCTCATTACGGTATAAAATATTTTTGAACTAGACGGGGAATTCACAGTTGTCGTGATGTTTTGGAGAAAAATATTGTACCCAATTAGCACAATTTATATTCACATTCTCTAGAAAACGAAAAAAGATGCGAAAATGTGACAGATGGACAACCCTGTTAATTAAGGCTGTTAAGGTAGTACCTGAACAATTTAAATTGGCTAAACAGTCTTATAATATGCATGAACAGTTATTTCCCCGCAGATATTGATGTTTGTCAACGTTATTTAGTTCCTTTACGGTGTCATTAACGTTACATTTTCAACTACACTCTATAAAATCATTGATATTTTGTTAAATAGTTTCATGTTTAAAAGCTTCTCAATAAACATTTTAGATTAAAAGAATATGTATATGAAAGACAATATACTGACCATTTAAAACTACAATCACAAAGCCTTTAAGAGTTATAAGCTGTTGCATATGACAACCCTGAAGAAAACGTTATGTACGGTAAAAAAATAAAATAATGCATGCAATCCTATCTTTATGCTTTTTAACACGCATTTGATAAACAAGAGTGATAGGGGATACTTACTATTGTTCTTGTGTAAAATAATATTTTGTAGTTAGATTGGCAATATGTAATGTATGTTACAAACTGCAAGGCGTTCTATATACTGTGATACATCCTAAAGCATTTTGCTTTATTTCAAAAAATTGATTAAATCTGTAAATAAATTAAAAGATAATAGTTTGAATGAAATAGAATTTATCAGTTTGGCACAATTTATAGGTTTTAACTTCATTAACAAAGATAATTAGATCTTAGTAATAGCTGAAAAAGGAAACATTCTCACGTTCTGTCACTAAGTTTAATCCATTCACTTATTTAATAGCACCCAAATGTTTTAGTGTACCCAGTTAACTGTTGTTCTAAATATACGAACATGGTCAGTAACAGGATACAAGATAGTAATCGTTGTATATTTAGGTTTATCTACAGTAAAAAAACTGCTTTTTTACTGAAAGTTGTGTGGGAGGTGGTAGCATACATAAATGTGTGCTAACAATCAAGGTAGAACCAAACATACGAGGGTCATCCAATAAATAGAGAGAATTTCCTTATAATGCAAGAGTTTGTACCATTAGAACATGGCAAAGTAATTATTAGATGGCATAACCTGTTGGGCATGCAGCAGCATATCCAAAATGTTGTTGGAAAGTTGGGTCTCTTGTTGCCTAGCAACGAAATAGTGATACTAAAGCTAGCCTGGCCAGATTTTCCACATACAAAAACTTAATGCTAAAGAAACAGAGTTTGACATTGAATTATTTTCATTTTTCTGAACATAGATTGTCATTAAATCTGTTATATGTTAATTGTCCTCAATGTTTCATATAAAATTTGGTCAATAACATGTACCAGTTCGTCTTGGTTGCCTAGCAACCAGGCAATTGTGAAAAATAGACAATTTGTTAAGTCTATATTTTTCTATTGCTAGGCAACAATTGACACATGGAATACATGTTTGTTAATGATACTGTTTTAAAATATAGAATGTATTTAATACTTTTAGGGTGATTTAAAACTTATACACCTACCAGCAATAATTTAAGAGCAAATTCATGACCCATAATTTATACCCCCTTTTCTGATTCCACAATTTTGCATTTTGTGTTTTTTTATGCTAAATGTACCTGTCAATTTGACATTTTTATCATCAGAAGTCAATGAATTTTACAGAGTAATTACCTTATGTTGTAGTTTATAGAATATATGCTTTTTGGAACTGGTCTGCACATGCCAGTAACCATGGCAACCAATTTAAGGCATCTGGCCAGGTAAGCTTTAAGTACGTGTTTGCGTTGCTAAGCAACAGGCGACGTCACATTTTGTCAAAAAATTATACATGTTCTTGCCTGCGCAACAAGTTATGCCACCTTATGATTATATTTGTGATGTTAAAGTGGTACAAACTCATATATTTTAAGGAAATTCTCTCTATTTATTGGATGACCCTCGTAATATAAGTTAGCACAATAACATTTGGTATATGTTACATTAAATGCTATGCATAAAAAGTGAATGTAAAAAGATACATTTTAAAAAATCTGTCTCCAAATCAAAATTTAATTCTGACATTTTATTTGCCTGTGTAGATGGTGGAAAATTACCTTTTTAGCTTTTAAAATATACTTTATGCTATCCTCAGCACGGGTTTCCTTGTTTGGTGAATAAAACTGTAAATTAAATCAACATATTATTTCTGATCATTTGCCTAAGCAATGTAATCTTTATAAGGAAATGATCTATTAAGAACAAATATTTCTGTCTAAAAGGAAAAAAGTTAATGATGGGTTTTACACGACAATGATCACAGGTGATAGGATCATATCCGAAGAAAAAGGTCAGTTGTTATTTATGGTACCAATTTAAATTTATAAGAATTTATCAGTCAGAATAAAGTTAGACCAAAGTTGACCAGGCGACATGCAAGTTAACGTAAAATAGATTCTATAATGTGCTTTCAGAATGTGAGAGGGAAAAGTAAACTATTAAAACAGTGCTGTCATAAGATCTTACTTAATTTCTTTTAATTAATGCTTAAACAGCTGATGCTTATTTCCACTATACAGAATGTGGCATGACCAAGTTATTGCAAGAATACTCAATAGCAAAGCGTTCTGTGAACACTAAACATTAGACTGAGTTGTAAACACACCAGGGCATGAATTCAAGGCACATACAAAAGTCAACTGATCTGACAAAAATAGTATTCACTCACTATCAACAGTGTTATTATGATAAATTTACATACAATGTTAACAAAGTATACATGATTTTGATGATAAGTATCTGTACATTTCTAATTTTTTGGGTCTTTTTACACAATCATCCCCAAAAGATATCATCATTCTTTCACATGGAAAGAATATTATAGATGTCAGATGTTGATATTGCAGTGTACCTGTTGTCATTTGTGTTACATGTGTGTATGATATAGTATACCTAATATTGAAAACATATCTCAGATTTGTTCTTTGACAGCAGCAAAAGTATGAAAATTATTGCTTTTAGATGAAATAATAGTTACTGTTTTCATTTAGTGTAATTCATATAGTGTCAAAATGAAGATTTGACGCGCACATGAGATTTTGTTACTTATCACATAATGGTAAAAGCCAGCATTAATTGTCCATGCTGACGCAGTGGAGTAATCTGTCTTAAATCTGGTCTACATCCATACTTTAATAGTGTATGCAGGCAGCAAAAGCTCTTGTGAGTCTACACATTTACACAGGCTAACATGAGACTTCATTTCTTGAAACTGCGATATTATTAGTACCAAAATAAAATGGCTCATTTGGTTTATTCTTTACGTTACTAGCTAAAATCTCTTTAGCTTGATTTGAAACATGCAAAGGATTAATAGAATGCAATTTTGTATCCATTATCATTTTTTCATTTGGCATGCTAAAATCCGTTTTCATATATGACAAAATTTCATTGTAAGACTTAATATAATTGACAGAAATAATTTAAAGCAAAATTACCAAATGAAATATTTAAGCCCATTCATTTAGTCATGTCTACAATACTAACGATGCAAAGGATATTGCTCGATATTGACTACGTTTGAAATGGCTTACAATTTTAAAAATGTGAGTTAGCTTTCTTCCTTAACTGTTATCATTATAGTTGTTGTAATTAATAGTTGATAATCTGTATATGTATTTTGATGGCTTAAATTATGGTCAATAAATCTTACTAAGCTACTACATGCTTTATATCATTGAGCTGTAGACAGTGAGTAAAATGTCTTGCATATATCATCATTTCATGTATAAAAAGTAAACACATATAAGTGTCAGAGAGATAAATGATATTATTTAAGCATTTAAGAAACATAATTTGATCATTGAAATTAGCATTTTCTATAAGTGATGCTACGTAATCGATAAAACACTCTTAATTAAAATGGCATTTTATGTGCTTTGAGTTTAAGTTTCTACCTTTTCATCACTCATGCTTTTGTCAAAGTTTAATCTCACTTATGTTTTATGTCAGAAATGACAATGTCTATTGTTTCTCTCAGTAATCGAGCTCTCAGATGGCAAACATTTAAACCATCTAGCAGTTAAAACCCCTATAATGCTAATATTGCTTTAAAACAATGTATTTAAAATAATATAACGTATGTAACAGTAATAAATGGTGCATAAATGAGTTGAAATTATACTGCTAGTCAATTATATTCAATTACAAGATAGTATTGAATATAAGAACAAGAAACGAGTTTAATATATACTATATGATTTCCTATTATTTTAGGGTAACGTATTGAACTCTGTTATTTCATGGTAACGTCCCAACCCATAATTAGCTTATTCTGTGGCTTAAGAAAATCATGGTATATAAACTCCCCCTCAACTATATTTGGCAGCACATGATCTAGTAATAGCACATCACTAAATAGTAGTATATTTGAAAGTAAGTAACGCATATAATTGAAATAGGACAAGGTTGTTTTAACACACACTAGCTGTTTGCTGCATTAGACAAAGTGATTTTGAGATAATCAGCATGCCCATAAATAAGATTTAGGTATAGGTTTGTATCTGCACAATAGGATCTGAAGCGGTTATAGGGTAACATAGTTAAAATGGATTTGCCAGAGGGATAACATGTGTCATTTTGTGTCTTATATAGTATAGCTTTAGAAAATCAAAGTGTACAAAATTCCCCTTTTGTGTGTGTGTGTGGGGGGGTCTATTAGTAGCTCACGTTCAGTGAGCGAATTTGTTGTAAAGTGACACTTTTTTACAGTGTGGAAGAATCGTCGCTTACAGTTATGGGCACAGTGTGGTCTGAAGTTTGAGCAATATCTGTCTGAGCAATATTGTTCTCCTGTCTGATCGTTGCTCCAACATTCAAGTGTAAATGAGCCGCGACACATGATTTCAAACAATGTGGCATTTTGACAAGTGTAGACTCAGATGAGCCTGTGCAGCCTTCTGTTAAGCTTAGAAACTCCAACTGATGTTCAGTCAGTAGCTTAACAGTCATAGAATATTTAAGCGACTAGCAAAGGTTCTGACCAGACTGCGCGTATGCGCAGGCTGGTCTGAACCTTTGCTGGTCGCATATACCACATTGTTGGAAATCTCATGTCACGGCTCAAAAAGCATTTCCTTTGACTCGATACACGTGCACATACGTATATTTTCTGGCAAAAACGAGAAAAGCGCTAAGAAATCTTTCACCAGCAATGAAATTTGTTTATTATACCTTTCTAAACACTTTATAAGTGTTAATTTTCTTGTAGTCGTGATAAGGTCGAGATATAAACTATAAACAGGATCTCCTCTGAAGTTGGACTGAGAAATGATACAGCTTCAACAGTTTGCATTATTTTTTATGTTTAATTCGTCTGATTTCAAAGAGTAAAGTTCGCAGCTAATTTGAAATAAAGTTTATTGGTCTGTTTTTAGATCTATGACAGACTATTACAGAAAATTACACGAATCTGTGTTATATCTAAACGTGCCGTGCAAAGTAAAATGAGCACACACGTGACATTTTCAAATAGGTTATCATCATATATTGGTAAAGTGATTCTTTAAACATGTATGTAGAGCTATCTAGTGGGCATAGAGGCCTTTATTTACTCTGTGTGTGTGTGTGTGTGTGTGTGTGTGTGTGTGTGTGTGTGTGTGTGACAGTAAAGAATATTGCGAGACTGCGAGGGTGGACAGCTAATCTGAGGCGTCGCTGCCCTCATACATGCCATAAGTACATGACATTTTTGTACTTATCGCTAGTGGGTATACGAATTAAGGCCACTGGTTGTCTATAATAACTATCTATACATGTATATGGTCTGGGATTGGTGTAGAATCTGGATGATACCCCTTAATATCTCTAAAGTGTTTAAACGCCCTTGTATTTTAGAGATTGGTTTATGAAGACACCCCAAAGTCATGATTTAAACGTTGTAGTAACAACATTAAAATTGAGTTGCTGTGTTATTGTGATCCAAAAGAGTTATGTATTGGTATTTTGTTTATGCTTCTTATTTCATAGGTGGTTATTTTGGACGTTTTGTATAAGAATGTGTCCCTATTTCTATGCCTAGTTATATTTTAATATGTCGGACTGCACATTCACACAAAAATATCAAGTTATGACCGTGAATTCAACTTACAAAGCCATCGAAAATTGGAATACATTATTAAAAGCAATAAAATAAGATATAGTTTTTAGATATACTGTCGTTTTTCCCAATACGGTCCAAATGCTCTTTTGACACTAACAGCATGTCAACTGGTAAAAATGCAACATAATTGAAGTACAGCACGCTTACGACTACTTAGACACTGGAATAAAAATAATTTGACCCTATTACGTAACTTTTTATTAAGGTTAGATGCCTAAGAAGTTTGAAACTGAATTTTATGTCTGTTCTTCATACGCGTGGGTAGCGAAGGCTCTTGCGAAGCAGCCCCGATGAACATAAGCCGTTTAGGGGTTTCCAGTATACAATTTAAAGTGGTACGCACTACGCAATCAAGCTATGAATCAGCTACGGGTGGATGTGCATTCTGATCCGTATCTTTATTGTCCACATTTGTACAAAGGGTCATTTTCTCGAGTTAAGGTCTATTCTGCGTTCTGATGCTAGAAAACCCTTCTTCGTGGTTCGCGACTAAGTAGTTTCAACTTTGGATGTGTCAAGAATAACAAAGGCGCGGAACAATCAGTGCTGATTCACATGTTAATCTGCGCCTTTGTTTTCGGATACAATCAGCATACAGCTAAAAGAGCTTTCTTCTTGAAGTGGGTGAAATATGCACCACCAAACACAAAAACGAAGAATGCATGTCTTCTCATTGAAAGCAGATACAAGTTCATGAAGGTGTGGCCTATATCAAGATTTGCATGTTAGATCTATTTATGTTCTGAACATGATTAATAGATCCCAATTGCTACTTTTGATTATTTGCCTTTCTCAATATACTGTGAAACTGCTGAAGATACAGTGAGTGTTCAACCTAAGAGCAACAAGAAATAAAACACACCAGCAAAATAGCCTTATATATTAAACATTTATTTATTTGAGCTTTCCAACAATGTGCATGGTATTTTGACATGAATGGACTCAGACGAGTCTGTGCAGCCTCTTTTTAAGCTTAGAAACCCCAAATTATGTTCAGTAAGTAGCTTTATTTTCACACAATATTCAATCAACTAGCAAAGGCTCTGTTCAGACTGCGGGTATGCGAAGGCTGGTCTGAGCCATTGCTGGTCGAACATACCGCATTGTTGGTAACTCATGTCGCGGCTCATTTGATATAGAAAGATCGAAAATAAATACCAGACAAAATTGAATATACACAGAACATTTAATAGTTTGGCCTGAATTATGCTTTTAGTCCTAAATGGATATGTGATTCTTTAATTCCCATTTCAGAGCGCTCATTCACAAATAAATCCCACTTTGTAGTTCAGAATAATTTGTTGGGTGTTCAATATGTCCATCCATCCGTCTGTTTGGATTTGGTTCGATAATTTTCCTCAAGCAAATGAACATTGCTAAGATATAGACATTGGGCTTGCAAAAATAATAGTTTTCTTTGCCTAAGGCTCAGCCGAGGCGCATCCCATCCATTTGTAATGTCTTTAAATATATAGAATCCTTTCATGAAACTTCATAGGTGGGTACATTTGTCAATGGAATGCATCTCCTGTCCATCTCTAATTCTGTCGGTTATCAAATAATTAGCTCCTTGACTATAGCTAAAAAGTCCTGCATATTATTGTCAGTTGATTCTTGCAATAAAAGACTCCATCTGAGCAATCTTTATTTAATCGAGGAAAGTTAGAGGATTGTGATCACTGAAATTAACAATGGATGAAGCTAAAGAACTGAAGTAAACTGATAAACAATCTTTCTCAATAGATGAATAGTTTTTCTGATAATTTGTTAAACCTTTTTGAAAAGTTGAAAAGTAACTAACTCGATCATCTACACCACTGGAACCCTCTTGCAACAATACACTACCTGCACCAATATCACTGACATTTACAACTAGTCTGAATTCTTTATTGATATTTACTACTAGGGCAACTGCTTTGAGAACACGTATGACTACAGCTTTCATGTTTTCAACGGCTTTTTGGCAATCATTATTTCAAGTGAACGTTTCAGCTCTTTTGCCTAGCAGATTATGTTGGTGTTAATTAATTTGGTGTTTATGTGTTTATGAATTCCAATAAGAGCAGAATGTAGGGCGAATATTTGACCAGTAAATTATATTCACCCCCTCCCCGTGGCTTTGGCTGCTGTCCATTTTTAGGCAGTGATTCTGTTGTTGTTGATTCATTGTTTGTTGTTGCTCACATTGTGTGTGTGATTTTGTTGAGATATGATTTTGTAATGTAGTAGTAAGTGTCCTTTTTTGGTTAGCATTTGGAGATGGTTGCTTTACTTTAATTGTGTTCTTCCTGTCTTGTGGCTGTCTGTGTTCTGTGTCTCTTCCTCATGGTGCCTTGGGTTGATCTATGGCCTGGTATTGTGGCATTTCCTGCACGAGTTAATAGTTGTGCAATTACAGAAAAGTTAAAATATAATTTTCAGTAATATCCAGCCATACCGAGAAATTGCTTCAGTTGTCTTTTGTATGAAAGTATTTGACATCCGAGACAGCTTGAACTTTAACTCTGCATGTTTGACCTTACATTGATAAACAGCATCATCTTAAATGTCAAATTGATATGACGAAATTCACAGCTCGTCTTCAGAAACAATGTAAGTTACTGGTTTTCCAGAAACATGATATATTTAAAACACTTATTACATAAATACAAGAAATGATATCAAGTAAACAGTGTTAGGTAGTTTACATATACTAGTCGATCTATTAATACAATGAATGTATCACATTAAGCATTTATCACAGTCATCTAAAAAAAACACATGCTACAACTTTTCCGCCTCTTTTCCGTTTTACAAACAAAATCCTTTTTCTGAAATTCTGGATCACAGCCGCACATGTTTCAGTGCCAGCTTGCCTTATCTTAATGGTTGTCTTAAGTTCTGCAATAGTCCTTGGTTGAGGGCTGTATACTTTAGACTGTTGATGTTTCCATACAAAAAATCCAGTGGAGTCAGGTCAAGCGAATGTTGAGCCCATTCATTTTCAGTTTTTAAAGCAATAAGTTTGCCTTCGTATGTCGCCTGATTTGTCGCCAGAAGCTATTCAAGTACACGATTTGCCATATGCAATTAAGCACCATCTTGTTGAAAGTAGACATCCAGTGCATTGATTCGCCTTCTTTCCAATTCAGGCAAATGTCTGTTGCTGAGAATATGTAAATACCTGTCGGAAGTTACAGTTGCTGTTTCCCAACCATCCTCGGTAACCCAGGCGTGATCCATTCCGTACCTACAGCATTCATCATCATGAATGCAGTGGGTACAGAATGGATCAAGTCTGGGTTACCTAGGATGTTTCTCCACCTACTTCATCAAAGTGAAATCCAACTATTCCAATGGAATGTAAAGCGTTCCATGCAGTCACCTTGTCAATGTGCAATGCATTTTCTGGAAGGATACCTGTTTTTTCATCTGACCAATAACGCAAATTTGTTTAATAGCCTGTCCATCCAGAGTAAAATGAGCTTCACAAGTAAACCATATGCTATCATTGTCCTTTAGCCATGCTGCAAACTTTCGTATTGCAACAGCCTATCACTTGGTTTCAAGTGCTACAATACTGCCATTTTAAATGGAGTTTCTTTAAATCACATCTGAGGATTTTGCTAACACTTTACTTGCTCAATTTTAGATTGTTTTCACTTAACACACTCATATCTGACTAGATTGACGCTTCTTCCATCATGACCCGTAATCTTTGGACGGTGTCTCCGGATCGGAGAGTTCTTGTTCTTCCAGATACTTCCTTTCTGTGGTCACAAACTGATGGGTACACGTTTAGACCTAAACGCACCAAATATATAGACTTCAAGCTAAGAAAGGTCCTGCTCCTCCACCCTAGAGAATTTTCAGACATATCCTATCTTGAAGAGCATTTCAAGCTGCGTCGAATAAGAAATATTTGCACTCTTTACGTCAGGGCAGCCTGTTACATCTTTTACTATAACAAATTAAAAAAAAGTAAAATGAACGTTTGAACTACAGAAAAAAAATATTAAACTGTCTCATTATTGACCCATGAAGTCTGCATTCTGGATGCATAAGCTACATAAAAGAAGCAAACTAACAGCTTCAAATGGTGCTATGTGCGTTACATAGATTAAATCTCTCTTTGAAAATGGTAATTGTGACTAACATCATTTACTTTTACAGCCGATCTGCGCAGTTTCAATATGTTTTAATCTTGGTTTACTAACATACTCCTTTGACTAACAGAGAAAAAAACAAAGTTTGCTTTTCTATCTTAAATATGTGGTCTTACATGAGCTGTTAAACAACTATACCTCCAGTTGTAAGTAGCCAAATTTGATATCTATTATTGAAGAAGATTTGCCACTGGTGTATATCTTACATTGTGGGACTCTCTTACTAGTATAATAAAGAATCACAGATTTGTAAGTTTGACACCGGAATCAGAGCACTTATTAAAGGCTGTTAAATATGTAACATGGCAAAATAGATGAGCAAGAAATTTGTCTTGATGTAAGAGATGATATTTTAGAAAACTATGAATATTATTCACATGTATTTCTATATATCTCTAGCCTCTGGTGCCTTAATCTTAGTAATTATAGTAATTGCTGATTAAAAATAGTAAGTGAATATGATCGGGAAATACGACAATCACAAACCGCAGATAAACCCATGGAACCGCGAGGAAGAGCCACACAACCATCACGAGACACCAGGAAGACAAACTAAGCAAAGAAACCAACTCTCTCTTCCCTATCAAGATGATTGCAAAACTAGACTGGACGTAAAGTAACGTACAACAAAACATAGAACAATTAAAGACTCCTAAAATGGGAGTAACAATAAACAAAAAGTCAACTACAACAAAACCACCACCTTAGAACGGACAGCAGCCTAGCTCAACGGGGGGCTTAAATGCATTTTACTGGTACCAAATCTTCGCCCTAGATTCTGCTGTTGTTGAAATACAAGAAAAGTTCAGCTCCCATGGAAGCCTTCTAACTAATGCAATGTATCATCATGGAGAAACACTCTAATCAACTTAACACGCTATGATGAAACAAAGAAAAGGGCTCACGACTCACAGATAGCCAGAGCTAAAGAAAACCTCAAGTTGAGCCACTGTGAGCCAAGCTACAGACAAGCATCAGGCACCAACCCACCGATTAAAGCTTTACGTCAGAGCTGTCATAGAGTTTGCGGCCTGACCAACCACCGTGCAATTAAAGAGGAAACCATAACTATAAACCATGATTGGGTTTAAAACTAGGCATGCAGACTGTCACATGATATCCAAGTTATATCAAACCCTTATATAACGTTTAACTATCTTTTTTAATTGATCACTAAAATTAGGTTTTCCAACAATTGTTTGAATTTATAAACTAAATAAACATACAATTTAGGTTCTGATATGCCTTGTTGCAGAAGAGTTTTAACCCAATGTTGTATTTAACAATTAACTCTGAGTGTCTGTGGTAGAATTTAGAAAATGCTTTTCGAAGTTTATGATATCTATAACCTTGTTTTAATAACTTAGCAGTTAAAAATAAGTTTCTGTTGTTGAAGTCATCAACATTAGAACACACTCTAGCAAACCGAATAAGCTGAGAAATAAATACACCATAGGAAGGAGAGCGAGAAACATCTCCATCAAGAAATGGGGAATAAACTATTTATAAATTAAAATCATCCAGTTTATCATAAACTTTAGAATAAACTATGCCATTTGTTATTGAAAAGTTCAAGTCCAAAAACGGTGCTTCAGTATCAGTGGGATATATCTGACCTACCATTTGTTCAAAATAAGGATTATCAATATTAAGCAAGTCATCTAAATATCTGGAGGTTGAGTTAAAAGTGTCAATAATATTAGTTTGATTATTGTCTGACAGAGACAACATGAAGTCTCTCTCATAACAAAACAAAAACAAATCTGCAACAAGAGGAGCACAATTAGTACCCATAGGAATACCTACCATTTGTCTATATAATTTTGAACCAAATCTTATAAATATATTGTCCAAAAGATAATGGAGCGCATCACACATTTTCTGACATGACCACAATTTATATCGTTTAGGTTGCTCAGAAGTAAAAAGGCATTTTTATCATTACAAGCCAAATAAAGTGAGCCCTCTCTGTTAAATGTTTGTTCAATTAATTCTGTTAGTTTTTCTTTGATTAGATTATGGGGCAATAAAGTATAGAGAGTAGAGAAATCATAATTAGACAAACAAGATGCTAGAAAACCTCTATACTTCAATTTATTAAGAATTTTACCTGAATTTTTAATAGACCAAAATAAATTTTTACCATTTCTTACATAAACTGTTGTGCAATATTTAATGACATGGTTTTTAATCGCAGTGAGGCAAGAAGTCAAAAGAATAGACAACTCAGTTTGTACATGCACTAGAATTAGCAATAAAACGCGACTTATAAGGCCGTTTAAGAAGTTTAGATAACCAGTATAACGTAGGAAGCTTGCTATGGTCCTCATCAACAAACAACCCAAAATTAGCTGCCATATGGCACATCTGTAACAACAGTCCATGGCTTTGATAATCAGAAATGATATAATTTCTAATGTTTTGGCAACAAAGACCAGAGATTTATAAGTACACATGTGAAATATATTGATTCTTTCTGAAACATCATCTATTACATTAGACATCGACATTGGTTATTGATTACATAATTTTAAAAAAAGTTTCCTGATTTTAGAAACTTGCTTACAACTTGCAGATATATGAGCAAGAAAGCCTAAGAATACGTAATATATCCACAATCTGCAATTGTTTTCATACGTGTTTAACTTAAACGGTTATACCAAAAGTTGCTTCTCAGTAAAACCGGGGACAGGGCTTATATAAGCTCATGTTAGACAATATATTTAAGAAGAAAAGTAAACTTTGTTTTTTGTATTAGTCAATTAAGTATGGTAGTAAAACCTAATCTAAAACGGTTTGAAAACTACACAGAGCATTGTTAAACTAATGACGATAGCCACAATTACCACTTTTAACTTTTAATTAAATTCATGTAACGCAAATAACACCACATGAAGCCGTATTAATTTTTAACAGCTTCCGTGTGTATTTAAGGAATCCAGTATGTAGACTCTATTAGAATTTCAACTAATTAGAAAGTTTCAATGACTTCTTTCTGTAGCTCAAACTTTCAATGTTCTTATTCTAAAACTTATATAGTAACATATGCAACACGCTATTACAGGCCCAGTTTACAGATTATACCCATCTCTTATTCGATGCACCTTGAATTGTTATTTAAGATAGAATATATCTGCAGAATTCCAAATGGGCTTGAGATGTAACAGGCCCTTACTCAGCTTGCAGTCAAAACACTATTTGATGATTCCACTGGTTTAGGTGAGATGAGGTGGAAAATTATTTTGCCACAGAAGCAGACATACTGATAGACATTGTATATGACTTGGATTAGTGTTAGGTTAGAATATTTACATTTAATAGGAACATTTACTGAATTGTATTGTTTATATGAGAAACTATTAATTTCTATTTATATCTCTATATAGTTTAGTGTTATGCGTATTAGGAAGTATGCGCTAAAACATATGTTTATAACATCTGTAACACAAGTCCATGGGCTTATTATCAGCATTGACTATAATTCCTAAGATAAATGCACCAGAGGCTAGAGACTTATATGAAAACATGTGAAAAGTATTCATGTTTTCCTGCAATATCATCTCTTACATCAAGACAAAGTCTTTGGTCATTTATTATGCCATGAAGCATATGTTACAGTCTTTAACAAGTCCTCCGATCTTGTAGTTAAACCTGCATAACCTATGATTCTTTATTATATAAGTAAGACAATCCCAAATACGACAAATATGTAAGCTACTCAGCAGCAATAAGTATTTCTATATATTTTTGATTTAAATAATAATTACCGAATTGGCCTCCTTAAAACTGGGGGTAGGGTTGTTTAATTGCTCATTTAAGACAAAGCATTTAAGATAGAAAAGCAAACTTTGGGTTTTCTATGAGCCAAATGAGCATGTAGTACAACAAGTACGTAAACATTCTTAAACTGCACAGATCGGCTGTAAAAGTAAATGATATTTGTCATAATTACTATTTTAAAGGATAATTTAATTCAAGTAACACACATAACACCTTGGGAAGCTGTATTTTTAATCCAAAAGCTTTTATGTGTAGCTAAGGTATCCAGCATGCCGGATATATGAGTAATTTAAATAATTAGATAGTTTAATGCCTTCTTTCTGTAGCTCAAACTTTCCTTTTTCTGAATTTGATATGGTAACATATATAACTGGCTGTCAGAGACTAACGCGCCAGCGTACAGAGTGAAACATCTTTTATACGAGGCAGCTTGAAATTCTCTGCAAGATACGATGTCTGCAAAATTCCCTATGAGGGGGAGCAAAACCATTCTCAGCCATCAGCCTAATAGTTTAAGGTCAATGCAAAAAGAGCCATACCAGTCTGAATACTTTCAAGCACTGTGATTATATTCGTAGGTATTCAAATACAGGTACCATAGCGTCTGTAGCTTTTTCTCCTTTACGTAACAATTTATTTGTCATAACTGGTGTTTTTATTTTATTTTATCTTTACCTGCCACGATGATCGTGTGCGCCAGTGAATACACCAATAGCTACTTTATCTGTTCTCCCGCCAGGGTTTAATGCAGCAGAGGATATTATATTCTTCTGAGAAAAAAGGATTTGACAAATCATGTTTTGTGGTGAATTTCCATGAAGTGTCCGAGCCGGCTTGACGAAATTTTTTTTAACTTTTAAAACGTACTAGTACATATAAGTAAGAGCATTAAAATATAAATTAGAGCAGACGACACTAAAATCTGAGACTAAACTGTTTATTGTTAGGAGCAAATTAGACTCAATATTTCATGCGAATTATAGATTCAAATGAACTATCATGTCTAAGCTGCACACAACTCGTCGTCTGCTTCATATAATGGATAGTATGCAATCTCCGAAAGGAAGCTCTCAGTGCTGCTTAGCATTTAAATAGATGATATGTTTTTTTCTGGGATTAGACCTGATTAGAGCGTTCACTATGGTTGTTACCAGCTGCCATACTTGACATGTTTGACACTTGCAGACGATAATGAAACAAACACGTGAAATCAGCATGGAATTACTTCTGTGTTTCTGTCTAATACTCTTGGATATACCTGGCAAACAGGTTAGTAATTTTATTGTGTTATTTTATTACTCTTGTCAGCCTTTATTTTTTAACTCTTTGTGTGCTGGGTAATTTCGCATGTTTTTATCTACGTTTTTTAATTACATTTTCAAAAAACCTCTCTGGAATTATAACCACCAGATTGTCAAACAGTTTGGGATCCAGATCAGGCCCAGCAAACAAATGTCGGGTTTGATCTGGGTTCAAACTATTTGCACCGTCACCAGTGGGTAAATAGTTAACATTATGTGTTGCGGGAGGGAAGACTTGGTTCAAAACTCCATATGAGCCAGGAAATGAGATTTAGGTACTTATCGCATTGTCGATCAACGAGGCTTCGCTGCCCATATCCACTAAGTATGGATGTAAACCAAAAGCCAGCCTCTAGTCCCGTTGTATAAGTCAGCATGGGCGTTATATAATGGGTTTTATGTATATGTGACAGGACAAAAATCTCATGTGCTGTCCATATATATCGATATGTATAAAATATTGTGAATTGCGTTTGTGCTATGGAGTGCCACTCGTGTCCACCTCAATTTATTTAGTATAAAGGTAAGGCAGTGGCGGATCCAGAGGGGTTCCCCTCCCCACTCCCCGTTTTTAAATATCCTATGAAAATGAAATAATTTGGTAACAAATTATTTATTTTCATGGGATACTGAATTAAAAAAATATAGATAAAATCAGTAAAGTGACCCCCCACACACACCTTCACACTTATGAACCCTCTTTTCAGAACTTCAGGATCCACCCCTGTAAGGTACAAGTATTTAATAACCCTATTTTTCATACTTTCTTGGTTGCACAAATTATATCTTTGTCGATTCAGATTTTGCAATATGTAACTTGTTTCTACTGTAGTATACATATGAAGATAATATGAATGGGTCCCTTAGCTACTACTTAGAGAAGATTAGAACGAAAAGAAGAGAGATTGGCGGTGCATCTTATCAGAGCACGTTCGCGTGCATTTCAGCCAGGTTAATTGTACACTAATTGCTTGGGAGTCACTGTTAATATCACCATCTGTCATATCGAATATCCTTTCTCTTACCCCACGAACGGGGATGTTTTGTAGACTGATTAGCTCCTGGTTAATATCATTTTACGTGCATTTTAAATTTCTGTCACTTGACACACTGAAAATTGGATTCATTTTATTTGCAGATACAGATATGAACGTTTTGAAGATTGAGATAAAGTTAAACTTGTTAAGAGTGTTATTTATTGATAAAACTCTGGCTGCTATCTTCAAAACGTATTAACGCTTTGCCTACTAGTGTCTGCTGGTACATGTAATCTTTGCAAACAGTTTGGGCCGAGATCAGGCCTGACAAAATATCGATTTTGATCTCGGTCGAGACTGTTTTACACCCTGATTGTATTCCTAAACGAATTCTCTGAAGAAAATGGCTGAAAAACGAATAAAAGGAAGATAAAAGCTGACGACAAAATGCATGCAAAATAACCCAGCATGAAACGAGT
The DNA here is from genome assembly GCA_964019695.1 of Loripinus fragilis. Taxonomy (NCBI): domain Eukaryota; kingdom Metazoa; phylum Mollusca; class Bivalvia; order Lucinida; family Lucinidae; genus Loripinus; species Loripinus fragilis. Next base: position 91,572,159 of record OZ026522.1, read on the forward strand.
TACACCTTGTTCGACTGACTGGCTTGATACGCCCCCTCCACTCACTGTCTCGAGCCAGTATGCTGCATGCCTATATCTATAAAACGCCTTCTCAGATTCAATCAAACAGTGTTGATCCTGATAAGCTTACGTATCTTACTGATCTGGGATCTACGCTGTTTTCCAAAGATAATGTATCTGTGAGAGCAGAAGGTTGTATAAAATAATATCAAATATATTCATCTTGATTCATTGAGCGCTTTTGTCTTCTGCTGATAACCTTTGCATACAGTTTGGGTCCATATCAGGCCCGACAAAATGTTGGGCTGATCTGGATTCAAACGGTTTGAACAGATCACAATTTACATGCAAAATTTCTTCGCACGTAAAAGTTAAAAGTGCCCATAAGGGCAAACAAAATGTGATTTCTGATAGGAGGGGATAACAGTTTATTCCATCTCAATTTTTCAGTCAGTATAGATATGGCATGCGCGGATCTCGAATTTTTTTTCAGAGGGGGTCCAACTCTGACAACGTTTTTTTTTAGTTGATGAGGAGCAAATACCACTAAAAGCGGCTCATCATCGCCCCGCCAGCGATTTAAATAGCGTTTCGCTTGCGAGCCGATGGTGAATGCTGTCTTGGTAGGCTTGAGATTTTTCAATGGATCCGGACCAGTATTGCTAAGAACCCCTATATGTACTGAATATTATTTTGTACAAAGATGATACTCAAAATAAAGAATTTATCTATCTCAAAGTTTCAAAAGTAAATTTACCTGAACCTAACTTTTAAATACGATTGCGAAAGCTAACTTAGGGTTCTAAGGTCACGCTACAAAAACGTGCAAAGAGGAATCAACTTTCATTTTAATTGCATTGTGCGATGTTTTAGATAAAGTATTTACAGATATGGATGGCAGTTCGACATTGTATTGGATATTTGACCGCATCAGAAACAACTTTATTCCGCCCTGGAATTTAAGATCAAGAATTAAGACGATATAGGGTGCTTTTTACTACTTTGCATGTTGGGTAATTTTGCATGCTTTTTTGTCCGCTGATATTTTTTTAATGAACTGTTCCATCATTTTCAGGAATACCAGCAGAGTTCTCAAACTGTTTTGGATCCAGATCAGGCCCGATATTTTATCGGACCTGATCTGGACCCAAACTGTTTGCAGTTGTTATCAGCAGAGAAAGAGTTAAGTTCGCTGTTACCCGACTTGTAACTGCCTCGGGATGGAACGAACAGTTTAATTCACAACAGTGTATATTCTGTCGGTATCGAATAGTGAACCTTCGTGTAACCCCATTACACTTTTTCATTGAGTGCCATTTTACAAACAAAAGCCCATCAACCCTATTTATACATACACCCATATTTTAGATTCGTAAAAATCGTGTAGTCACAGGGAACGCGGCGTATCATCATTATCATCATCATCATGATCATCATCATGATCATCATGATCATCATCATCATCATCATCATCATCATCATCATCATCATCATCATCATCATCACTATGCATGTTTGTCAAAACAAAAACACTTTTGGTGTTAGCTTACACTACTTATTGTTTCCAGTGCACTGTCTCCTCCCACAATCCAGACCCTCATACATGAGTTAACGTATACATACCAGGACCCATCAGACATAGTTTTGAAGCTATATGGCATTGTAGTCGTGCCAACGTTCTTTTAACTCCGTAAGTACTGAATTTCCACACTGTAAAAAGTAAGTGTAAGTTAACACCAAAAGAGATGGCAGCTGAGCTGCCATCGCTTTTAGTGTAAACTTACACTTACTTACCTACTAAAACAACTTAAGGTCAACATTTCTCCAGTGATAAACGATAAAACATTTCTACCTGTAATTGATGAAGGTAATCTCCTGATCAATTCTAAGGGGCAGAACATAGCTTTTAAAGTAGTTAAAAGGTTACACCAAAACCAGTAGCAGTTTAGTGGCCACCAAATTGGGTGTAAAGTTACACTAACTGTATTTGATATAGTGAATTGGAATCTTTCACTTGATGATCTGGGTCCGGAATTACAATGCCTCCTTAAAGTTAAGGAAATCTTACTCTATAAGTTAAGTATTGGTTTCTCAGGATGCGAAAACTAACGTTTCAAACTGATTAAAATCAAAATAGTTTCATTGCTTCTCAAGATCACAATGATATATTTGACCACAAGTACCACATCGATCCAGGCAATTTGTTTAGCATTTAATATAGCATGTTGAAAAATCAATACTTAACTTAAGTCTTACTTAACTTTAAGGAGGCATTGGAATTCCGGGCCCTGTGCCTGTTCATACCAGTTATCTGCAGGCAACTTGTTGATGATAGCAAGCAATTTATTGTCTTCGCGACGCGGCGTGTAGACTATCTAAGGCTTGGTTCGATATCCGGAAACGATGCATCGGAAACAACTAAATCTGTAGCAGAGACATCCCCAAGTCAAAACGATTGGGATTGGTCAATACAAAAAAGGAGGTTGTCAGGATTTTCCTCTAGGAGCATGATGATCGGAGGCTTTATGTTTATTTTGTTTTTGTCTTTGATTGTGCATTCAAGTCTTATTATGTCATCCACAGTTGCGAGTCTAGTTTGATACAGGAACGTCTGTGAGACAGGTACTCATAGAAGATTCAATAGCATAGGCACCCCTGAAAAAAGAAATAGACCTATCGGAAGTGTGAATTAGCATAAATCGTTTAAACAGATTCACTTTACATGACATATCACCCTGAGCAGTGTAAAATAAATAAACTGTTTGATGTAATCAGGCAGTAGCTATTTAGGACTTCTAAATCTGTTGCCATTATGTATGAACACATTTTGTGAAGAGCCTGTTTGTCTACTTTGTAATTTTCAACTTGAAGACAAAAAGATAAAAGAGAAATTTTTGAAATATTTGAAATAAGAGTATTGCTAGTCACGAACTCAAGGACACATTGACATGTGATTGCAAAACTGATACTCTTTTACCTGCTTCCATTTGAACAGCGGTATTAATAGACTTTTCGCTTACTGTAAAGGCGGCAACTTTAATATTCATATCTGGGCGTTGTTCGGCTATTTCATCTGCTAAGGAAGGAAATCAGGTTTTATTTAAAATTTGGTAAAGAGTTAATAAGCTTTTTGGGCCGCACAAACGTGCGTGCATTTCATGAAATTCCTGGCCTAATATACACTGACCTCACATGTATTAACCCTTAAAGCGCATATTGCAAAAAAAAACCTATGTTTTGTTGTCTGCTGAAATATTTTCAAGCCTCTTTAAAAGTGTAGATCCAGATCAGACTGCTCCTATAGGAGCAGTCTGATCTGGGTCCACACTGTTTGCGTCTATACTTATGTTAAACAATAAACAGATACTTTCGAATGTAATTATTTTGCTAGCGTTTTAAAGTTTAAACAATTACTGTCTTTATTAGGGTATTATGGTACAATGATAGTAACCTTCAAAGAAACTTTGATCGCACCTCATTTTCATCTTTTTCCCATGTATAAAGTATTCATGAAGTGCCGCCTTTACAGTAACCAAAAAGTTCAATAATATTGTGACTGTAATTGTATATTTATACTAACGTCGATTTAAAACGTCTCCTCCATTATTTACCGCTTTCTTAGCAATATCAGCTTCGTACTGCTTATTAATGTAGAGGTTGGTCGAGTTTGGAAGCTGAGTTTGAAATGATATCTCGCGATGTCATGGTAATCTGATGGCACCATGGTCATATGATTATCGCTTATGATTTCAATTTGAGTTTGCACTGATTATGTCGTTGTTGTAAAAATACAAAACCATTTTTAAATTTTAGACCAATTTTTCAAACAAAAATGCAAGAATATATGGAGAGGATATAAAATTAAACCCCATGACCTTTAAATATGACCTTGATCTTAAGTCTGCATAGCTGAGTCACAGGTTCCTCAAACTATCTCACTTAAATAAACTTTTGAAAAAAAGTTTAATGAAATTTTCCGAAAGTTAAAGGAGATATGGAACAGACACGAAATTCAAGGGTTAATCCCATGACCTTTAATTGTGGCCTTGACTTTGAGTCTGCATAGCTGATTCATGGGTTCTGCACACTATCACACTGAGACAAACATTTGACTCAATTATATATAAATCCTTCCAGGACTAAAGGAGATATGAAGCAACCACGAAATTCAAGAGTAAATTCCATGACATTTATTTGTAATCCTGACTTTGAGTATGTGTTGCTGAGTGATGGTTTCTGTACATCAACTCACTGAGATGACCATTCAACCAAAGTTAACTAAACATCCTTCCAGGGATAAAGGAGATTGGAACGAACACATAAATCAAGGTAAATCCCACGACCTCTAATTGTGACCCTGACCTATAGTCTGTGTAGCTGAGTTATGGGTTCTGCACTCTATCACACTGAGGTGAACATTTGACTAAATTAAATATAAATCCTTCCAAAGTAGATATGGTGAGGACACGAAATTCAAGGGTAAATCCCTTGACTTTTAATTGTGACCGTGACCTTGAGTATGTGTAGATGAGTCATGGGTTTGCATACCCTCTCACTTAGATGAATGTTTGACCAAAGTTTAATAAAAAATCCTTTTAGGGGTAAATGAGATATGGAGCGGGCACGAAACTCAAGGGTACATCCAATGACCTTTAATTGTGACCTTGACATTTAGTCTGCGTAGCTGAGTCATGAGTTCTGCACACTAACGTACTGAGATGAACATTTGAACAAAATTTAATGAAAATCCTTCCAGTAATACATGAGGTATGGAGCGGACACGAATTTCAAGGGAAAATCCCATTACTTTTAACTTTGACCTTGATCTTTATTCAGCGTAGATGAATCATTGGTTCTGCACTACTCCTCACTGAGATGAACATTTGACATAAGTTGACTAAAAATCCTTCCAAGGGTAAAGGAGACAAAATTCAAGGGTAAATCCCAAGGCCTGAAGCTGTGACCTTTGACATTACATCTCCGAAGCTGATGCATGGCTTCTGCACACTGTCTTACTGAGATAAACATTTGTTCAAATTTTGATGAAACTCTTTCAAAGGGTACAGGAGATATGGAGCGAACACGATGTATTCAAGGGTAAATCCAATGACTTTGGACTATGATCTTGACATTGAGTCTGCATAACTGAGTTATAAGTTTTGCACACCGTCTTACTGAGATGAACATTTGTCCAAAGTTTAATGAAAATTTTTCATAGGGTTCAGGAGATATGGAGCGGACACGAAATCCAAGGGTAAATCCTTTGATCTTAAAGTGTGACCTTGACCTTGAGTCTGCATAGCTCAGTCATGAGTTCTGCACACCGTCTCATTGAGATGTAGCTTAAACCAAAGAGTAATGAAAATCTTTCAAGGAGTTCATGAGATATGGAGAGGAAAAGAAAGTGTTACGGACAGACAGACGGACAGACGGACGAAGAGCATTCCTATCACCCCCTCTCCGCTTCGAGCGGGAGATTAAAAAGGGCTTGATACAAATTAGAGTATAGATAATGGCCCAAGCAAAAATTTAAGTCTCTAGTCCCACTAGATCAGCTCCGCTTGCATGTTTTAAGCTTTAAAATTACCAAACCCCATATAACATAAGCATACAGTAAAACCTGTCTTAAGCGGCTAGTTAAAAAGAAGACCAATATTGGTTTTCAAGACCAATTATCGCTTAATGCACGTCAATTGTATTGCAGAATGCTCCAAGAGAGCATTCTGCAATACTTTCGACATTCATTAAGCTACCATTTGTCTTTAAGACCTTTGTTTTGTCTATTTTTGAGTGGCCGCTATAGATAGGTTTTGCTATATATGCATATTCCATTATGTTGGTCCATATACTTAATATCTCCTCACGAGAAGGTTGGATTGTATTTGTAAAAGAACGATCGTGACCTATTTTACTCTGTTAGATTGAAACATGTATTTAACGTAATCTGATATAGCAATTTTACTAACAAAACAGCCCCTTTAGGGTAACCTAAGCAACTTTAATGATAATCGTTTCCTTAAGTGTTACACAAATTTAGAAAATGTAGATTCTATTTTGTTCACTGACACCTAATTCGGTCATTTGTAAAATTTCTACTATGCGCTTGTACATGTCCTCTTTCATGTTTTAACGATACAATTTAGCGCGAATATGTCGCTTCTCACAGACATTACCAGGCCCTAAGATCATGAGTAGTCATGTCGCATTGCTATGCAATACATGAGTCCCATACCGGTTTCAAGACAACCTCCCCCACCCACCCACCCATGGTGTAGATTCATTGTATAAGGGTTAGGCTGGCTGATTGTATCCACAAGGTCACACATAACTGTTGTTTTGTCCATAATCACAAAAAGGAAAAACTAGAAATTGCGTTTGTTAAGCACAGTGTCCCTATCATAAGCTTACCACATGGGTGGTGCTCTTCTTGAAACAAGGGACACAACTCCTGAAATACTTGGTGCGGTGTCCTAATCTCGAAAACATTGCAATATATTTTAAATGCTCAAATTATGGCAAATATGTGCCAGCACACGAAATGTTAGTACATATAAGACATTGGCGAGCAGTCAATGCTCAGATGAGCCTGTCATTACGCAAAGTCTCGTCAAAGCCTTCGTTACTCACATACATAAAGTATGCAAGTAGATGAAGACTATGGCCAATTTTAGACCCGATGGATTAATCAGCATTGGTGTTTAAAGAAGCTTCTTCACATAAGTACCAAAATCTCATGTACTGGCCCCAAAGATACAAATAAGCCACGACATGTGATTTCCATCAATGTGGCATTTTGACAGGTGTATCCTCAGATGAGCCTGTGCAGCCTTTTGTTGAGCTTAGAAACTCCAAATAAGGTTCAGACAGTAGCTTAACACTCATAAAATATTCAAGCGATTAGCAAATGCTCTGATCAGACTGAGCAGATGCGCAGGCTGATCTGAGGCTTTGCTGGTCGTACATGCATCTCATGTCGCGGCTCAAATGTTCTTCATTCGAAGATCTTTTAAATGCAGAGACAGTGGATAGGGCCGGGGTGAGCAGACGGACGGTGTGATCTTGGGATTTCCCAAAGCTTTCGACCGCGTACATGTACTTTACCGGAGACTCTAAGGAAATATTGACCCTTATGGAATTCGGGGTCAGAAACTCTATCCTAGCAGGTTGCACACACGTCATTACGGTGGGCTGAAATCCCTTTCATAAGCAGTGTTCCTCAAGGCGCTGAACTTGGCCCACTTTTCGTTTTGTTTGTCATCAACGTCAAAACTATAGCCAACCGACAAACAGTGTCGTTCCACCATCGGCCTGCCAGCGAATCGTCACATACAAACTCTGGAAGACTTGCCAACTTTAACGTTACCTCGATAGCCTTGCAGTGGGGTATGTCTTTCCGCCCTGAAGATGCAATGTGCTGCGTGTAACCAAGAAGTGGACTCTACTTAGCATCAGTTACAAACTGAAAGGCCATAAACTAAGGGAAGTGTCCATATCCACGGCATCGGGGGGACCCTGCAATGGCAAGAATATATCGACCGGACAATGAAGAAGGCCAACAGTGTTTTGGGATTGCTTCATATCAGCAGTCGCGACACATAATCAATCGCTTCATTTATCCTAGCTTACCAGGAAGACTCGTCCCTATATAACTGAAAGATTGTTGATGGGACGTAAAGAATCAAATCGAACAAACAAGCAATCTAACTGGTGCGGTTATGATTGGATTTGGAGTCATCATACAGTGCAATCAAAGAAGAAACTGGTGATGGTTCAAGGAAGGGCAGCTAGGTATTCTACCAACAAATATCACAACACAAGTACATGTAGTGTTACAGATGATCTGAATTGGGAGAAGGACCAAACTTCATCTCGTGGTGATATACAAGATGGAATATGATCGATGGGAGCGCAGTGGCTCAGTGGTAGAGTGCTTGACTCAAGACCGAGAGGCCGCGTGTTCCAGCTTCACCGGCGTCACTGCATTTTGGTCCTTGAGCAAGACAAATTTATTTGGTTCAACCCAGGAGGACCCGTCCCTATTTGACTAAAAGAGTGTTGATGGGAAGTAAAGAATCAAATCAAACAAACGAATATGATCGAGCAGTTCGCGTTTCGAGTTTATTCATATTTAACATTAAGCTTAAATTCTTACTCCAATTTTATATTGGCGATTCAGAATGGTTGTTGTCAGGCAATAATTGAGCCTTATACATGTATATACACCCCCTCAAAACTGTAAAAAGAGATTGTTAGTATATTTCGGCTGGACCGTTGACACCATGGCTATATTGGTAATTCGAAATCTTCACACTATAAGCAACCAATGCCATGTGCCTAATACATGTATGACCACACTTGGTCGAAAAATGTAAGCGGATCGGAAGAACGATTTTAACCCTTAAAGCGCCAATCGCAACAATGGTCGTCTGCTTTTCTCGTCTGCTGAAATGTTAGGAAGCCTCTTTGGCAAACAATGTGGACCCAGATCAGACAGAACAGTCTGTTCTGGGTCCACGCTGTACATGTTTGCTTCTATACTTAATTCGTCAGTAATGTTAGGCAATTATTTGCAACAGACGACTTCAGCAGATGACATTTTCAGATGCATTTTTTCCTTGGCGCTTTAAGGGGTTAAGTGCATTTGATTCCAAAGTCAAATAGGACATCCAAAACTTCTGTTGTCAAACCATCATTATGTCAAATATAAATATCCTCCATCAAAAGAAACATGATGAGATGGCGCTATGCGCCATAAAACAGATTTTAATCATATCTGACCTTGACCTTTGACTCCAAGGTCATATGGTTGATCTGAAACGTTCGTAGTCATCTACACGCCAAATGGAGTCAAGAAATGAAGCAGTTCAAATATATAAGAGAAAAACCAGCTGACGGACGGGACGATTTCAATCTATCCGACATTTTTTCCAAAAAGGCTGGACATGATTACGAAACCCGTGCAAAAAGTAGAGGTTTCATATTTTGTATATTTCCTGCAGAATAGATTGACTTCCGCATTTCAGAATCATAAAAAAATCTTTGTCTGCGAAACAGTTAATGAACATGATGAATAAAACAAACATTTATGTGAATATTAAATGTAAAAGTCAAGCTTCTGGTTAACCCTGTCAGATGGACCTTTTCAGATAAATTACATTAACAGAACATCAAACGGCAGATAAGCGATCTTTATCATGTTTATCAGAACATCCCGAAAATAAGAAACAAACAGAATACCAGCGCATCGGAGAAAGAGATTTTATCAAGTAAACATCTAAAAGTGGGTCCACCATCGGCCCGCCAGCGAAACGCCATTCTAATGGCGTTTCGCTGGCGGGCCTATGGTGGCCCGACACTTTATGCTGGCTGTGTAGTTATTTTTTGTCTGAGTTGATGTTTTACGTCCCAGTCAACAATTTTCAGTAAGTGTCGGGACCTTTTCGTGGATTGAAACAGTAGTAAGCACTAAAGATAATGTTTCTTTCTCAATGACACAACACCGCGCCGCCGGGTACATGTAGCTCCGAACCCTTTACCTCTTTGTCATGAATATTACGCTCAACCAACGCCGCTATGACACTGCTCCCCATGGGTTTTGCTTGCTTGATAACATTGTTCATGCATGCGTTTTATACAAAATCATAATTCAAACGAACTGATGCGCCTGGGCATGAAGCCTGCCAGGTCAGAGCCTTTGTTATGCACTCAATTAAAGTAGAGAGAAAGGCAAAGATCAGGAATCGATACAATCAAGTACCACAAATGACCCGGGACACCATATAGGAAAGTGACAAAACACAAGAAAACATTGCACACAAAAGAGCAAAAAAAAATCAGCCCTTTCCCCCAGCAGGTGTGATAAAACACAAGAAAGCACAACACACATGAGAGCCAAAAGGTCAGCCCTTTTCCCAGCAGGTGTGACAACATACAAGAAGACACAACACACAAGAGAGCCAAAAGGTCAGCCCTTTTCCCAGCAGGTGTGACAACACACAAGAAAACACAACACACAAGAGAGCCAAGAGGTCAGCCCTTATCCCAGCAGGCGTGACAACACACAAGAAAACACAACACACAAGAGAGCCAAGAGGTCAGCCCTTTTCTAACAGGTGATCAATAGGCTGCAAGGAACAGACAATACAGAATAACAAAAACAAACATGAAAATGGTCCACGAAATTCCTATCAAATCATATGTTGTGGGTACGTACGTACATACATACATACATACGTATATACATACGTACATACGTCCTTTTCCCAGCGTACATACATACATACATACATACATACATACATACATACATACATACATACATACATACATACATACATACATACATACATACATACATACATACATACATACATACATACATACATACATACATACATACATACATACATACATCCATCCATCCATCCATCCATCCATCCATCCATCCATCCATCCATCCATCCATCCATCCATCCATCCATCCATACATCTGTAAACATAATAAAGGACTAGATTGAATTTGTGCGTTAATAGGAAAGTATTCAAATAGTAAATGAATTTATACGTCTGGTTCTCTGAATCTAATGTACATGTATTCCATTTGAATATAATTAGCGGGCCGATTAGTATATAGATGTATTTTCGCCCAATATGTACAAATTTCTGGTAGAAAAATATATATTTTCAATTTTTGCTTATTAATTGTTCAAGGTCAAATCGAAAACTTGTAAATAATACCAGAAATACATAATATTTGGGTCAAAATACTTCTAAATATTGTAGTCGGATAATTGTAGTTCATGTTCATGCAATTGGTTTGTTCTAAAGTTCATCCAGCGTGTCACAGCCTTGTAAACGGCATCAAACCAGGAACTAACTCTAAAAATACTGATAAGCATGCTGCGGATTGCTCAAAAGCTGTATGTTGGGGCGTAAAGAGATCAATGTGAGATGTATAAGTTGTTCATATAATAATGTGACCAAAGGTATCCGTCTCCTTGATAAATATGCAAATCTTGTTTATACAGGAAAATTTTCATGCAAGTAAGCGCTTTTGAAAGATATATCCCCTAAAGTAGCGTACAACAAAACATAGAACAATTACAGACTCCCACAATGGGAGTAACAATTAACAACAAGTCAACAACAATAGAACCACCGCCATATAAAGGACAGCAGCCTAAGCCACCGGGGGGGGGGGGGGGGGGGGGGCTTAAATGCATTTTACTGGTACCAAATCTTCGCCCTAGATTCTGCTGTTGTTGAAGAACAAGAAATGTTCAGCCCGCATGGAAGCCTTCTGACAATTGCAATTTATCATCATGGAGAAACACTCTGATCAAATTAACACATCATGATGAAACAAAGAAGAGGGCTCATGACTCACAGATAGTCAGAGCTAAAGAAAACCTCAAGTTGAGCCACTGTGGGTCTAGCTACAGATAAGCATCAGGCACCAACCCACCGATTAAAGCTTTACGTCAGAGCCGTCATAGAGTCTTTGGCCTGACCCACCGTCGTGCAATTAAAGAGGAAACCATAGCTATAAACCGTGATTTGGTTCAAAACCAGGCATGCAGACTGTCGCATATAACGTTTGATCATAATTTTGAATTGATCACTTAAATTAAGTTTTTCAACAATTCGTTTGAATTCATAAACTAAATCGCCGTAAAATATAGGTTCTGATATGCCTTGTTGCAGAAGAGTTTTTAACTCAATGTTGTATTTAACAATTAACTCTGAGTGTCTGTAGTAGAATTTAGAAAATGCTTTTCGCATTTTATGATATCTACAACCTTGTTTTAATAACTTTGCAGTTAAAAATAAATTTCTGTTGTTGAAGTCATCAACATAAGAACACACTCTTGCAAAACGAATATGCTGAGAAATATATACGCCATAAGAAGCAGAGCGAGGAACATTTTCATCCAGAAATTGGAAATTTACTATTTCAAAATTAAAATTATCCCGTTTATCATAAATCTTAGAAGAAACTATACCATTTGTTAAGTCAACGGAGCTTCAGTATCAGAAGAATTCGCCTTATTTAACTGAAGTTCAGTTGGTTATATCTGACCTACCATTTGTTCAAAATAAGGATTATCAATATTAAGTAAGTCATCTAAATATCTGAAGGTGGAGTTAAAAGCGTCAATAATATCAGTTTGAGTATTGTCTGACAGAGACAGCATGAAGTCTCTCTCATAACAAAACAAAAACAAATCTGCAACAAGGGGAGCACAATTAGTACCCATTGGAATACCTACACTTTGTCTATATAATTTCGAGCCAAATCTTATAAATATATTGCCTAAAAGATAATGGAGAGCATCACACATTTTTGACATGACCACAATTTATATCGTTTAGGTTGTTCAGAAGTAAAAAAGGCATTTTTATCAGTGAGCCCTCTCTGTTAAATGTTTGTTCAATTAATTCTGTTAGTTTTTTTTGATTAGATTATGAGGCAATGTCGTATAGAGAGTAGAAAAATCATATGTAGACAAACCAGATGCTAGAAAACCTCTAGACTTTAATTATTTAAAAAATCATCTGAATTTTTAATAGACCAAATTAATTTTTACCATTCCTTTCATAAACTGTTGTGCAACATTTAATGACATGGTCTTTAATCGCATTGAGGAGGCAAGAAGTCAAAAGAATAGACAACTCAGTTTTTGTACATGAACTAGAATAAGCAATAAAACGCGACTTAAAGGGCCGTTTATGAAGTGTAGGTGACCATCATATCGTTGGAAGCTTGCTATGGTCCTCATCAACAAACACCCCAAACTTAGCTGCCATATGGCATCGGTGTCTATCAACGATAGACGTCTCATCAAGCCGGATATGCACATATGTTTTTGCAGTGCTTAGATCTTGCTTTAGGGTGTTAATATAGTACCTTTTTCAAACGACCACAACATTGTTAGCAGCCTTATCTGCAGGTGCCAAAACAAACCTCCTATGGAATTCCTGGATCCCTTTCTTCACATGTCTAAAAGTGAAATTAGGTTTAGGTGGTAGAAGATCTAAATCGTTGCACTAAAATGAAATTCTACGATCAATAATCTTAAAATTATTTAGTTTCCAACTATTGATGGCATTAGACTCAACATGCCCTCGTTTACACCAGCGATAACAAATTATTGTAAGGCGCCTGAAATTTCTTCATGACATGATCTGAAGTCTATTGGCAAAGGAAACCTACATTTAGGTCCCTTACATATAATTCACCGAATTCATGAATCAGTTATGATTTTTAAATCCCCTGTGACTATATGACCAGCGAGTCGATACTTAGAGTCTTTACAATCTCAAGAGTCAGGAATAGAATGTTCAATATCAAGTTCTATTACTAATTTGTTATTGTTAAAAACAGTACTACGAATTGGTTTGTTGTACTTATAACAAATGATAGGGGATTCCTTATTTTCAAAATAAGTAGGAATAGAAGAGATGACAGATTTATCTTAAAATATTAAATACTTTGCCAGTGACACCACAGACAACACTGTATGAATAGCATTCCAAACACAGTAACTCCCCAGGCCAGGCTGTTTGAATAGTATTCCATTGCAAGTGACGCCCAGTCCAGGCTGTATGAACAGTACTTAACTCCACTGACAGTGATGCCTCGATCCAGAATTTATGAATAGTATTCCCTTGATAATGAGGCACCAGTCCAGGCTTCATGAATAGTATTCCCTTGACAGTGACGCCCTGTCCAAGCTGTATGAATAATTTTCTATTGACAGTGACGCCCAAGTCCAGGCTGTATGAATAGCATTCCATTGGCAGTGACGTTCATTGACAGTGTCTACCAAGTCAAATATGTTCTCAAAAAGGTATCCTTTGGAAGCAAAGACAAGGCTGTATGGATAACAGTCCCTTGACAGTGACGCCCCAGCCCAGGCTGTATGAATAGTATTCCCTTGACAGTGACGCCCCCAAGTCCAAGCTGTATTGATAGCATACCATGGACAATAGCGTACCAGTCCAGGCTGTATGAATAGTATTCCATTGACAGTCCATGTGTATGAATAGTATTCCGTCGACATTGACGACATAGTCCAGGCTGTATGAATAATATTACCTTGACAGCGGTGTCCTAGTCCAGGCTATATGAATAGTAATTCTTTGTCCAGGCTCTACTATGGACAGTGACGCCCCAGTCCAAGCTGTATGAATAGTATTCCTTTGATAGTGACACCCTTGACAGACACGCACCAGAACAGGCTGTATAAACCGTATTCCCTTGACAGTAACGCCCCAGTCCAGGCTGTATGACTAGTATTCCCTTGACAGACACGCTCTAGTCCAGGCTGTATGAATAGTATTCCTTTGACAGTGACATTTTATTGGTCGTCAAGATAGCTTATCATTAGATGGGCTATCCTAATCATAGAGAAGAGCAACACTCTTATGTGCAGGTATATGTTTGGGAGCAAACGGGTTATATGCTTTTAAAAACACAATCAGGTCCAGTTCATGGGAGTTTAATGTGGATCTAAATATATACATGTATTGTTTGGTTCAGATTTTACATCAATTTCAATACTTTATGTATGCGTACAGTGAAGTCTCTGGTGAGACTACAGGCAGCTTGTTTCAGACCACAACCATATCTAAAAGTCAATCAAAAATAGTAAGTGAGTATGATTAGGACATATCACAATCACAAACCGCAGACAACCCCATAGCACCGCGAGGAAGAGCCACTAAACCATCACGAGACACCAGGAAGACAAATTAAGCAAAGCAACCAGCTCTCTCGTCCCAATCAATATGATTGCAATACTAGAATTGACATAACGTAACGTATAACAAAACATAGAACAATTACAGGCAACAATAAACAACAAGTCAACAACAACAGAACCACCGCCTTAGAACGGACAGCAGCCTAAGCCACCGGGGGCTTAAATGCATTTTACTGGTACCAAATCTTCGCCCTAGATTCTACTGTTGTTGAAGTACAAGAAATGTTCAGCTCGCATGGAAGCCTTCTAACTAATGCAATGTATCATATCACTGTTCATCTTGGGAAACGAACTGGGCAAAATACAAAATACATTCAAAAAGGTAAGCGTTTTCAATGATTTTATTGAGAAATTCTGCGAGACAGAAACGGTTATTTTTGCCTGATAGTGCCAAATATCTGTTCAACTGTTAATATAAACTAGACAACAATTCAAAGACGCATGTTACAGACAACAGACCAAGCAATGAAAGAAACAGTTTACTTAAGCTGGAGCCAGGTTACACAAAAATCCTTCTAATGTGTATTTGTTGATATCATTGCGCTTTCCGATGCGTCTGAAACATTTGTGCATGTAAGATGTGTTTCAAAAAAAAAGCTAGTTGTTATAGACTTTGTTCACATGTTGACTTTGGCGTTATGTGATGTCTTGTATTTGTTGGTAAATTTAAGTTACTAAAAGTGGTAATTGATTATGTAAGGTCAGATCATGAGATTCTGGTACTTATTGCATATGCATAACATCCTCTTTAGCCCTTTTCAGACCAATGGAATTTCCCATAAAGTATGATACAGTTAGGTCAAGATGGTCCATTGTATCCATCGAGGGGTCAAAGGTCATAATTCTCAAAAATGTTATATTTCTTCCTGTGAAGATCGATTTTGTCTTAGCCAGCAGTGTAGACCCTGATGAAATGCCGCCATAACGGCATTTCATCTGGGTTTTCACTGTTTGCCAAAGTACCCGTTTAGGCGTTTCCTGTCTTCAAAGGGTTAACCCCATGCCGACTTATCCAGTGGCACGAGATGTCTTACTTTATTCTGAATCTTCATCTACAATCATCGCCCTAGATTCTGCTGCTGTTATTTAGCTCGCATGGATTGCAATGTATCATCACAGAGAAACAATCATTTCAAAACATACTATGATGAAACAAAGAAAATGGCTGTTAACAGGCAGACAATAAGAGCTAAAGAAAAGCCCATGTTGAGACACGGTGGGCCCAGCCATAGCACCAGGCTTCGGCAATTTTAAAGTTTTAGGTCAGGATCGTCATTCAGTTTGAGGTTTGACCCACCGCCGTGCAATTAAAGAGGAAGTATGATTGGGTTTATAACCGGGCATGCAGTATGTCGCATAATATCCATCCCACTCTTTCTTTTACGCTTGATAATCTTTTGGAGTTGGCCAGGGAAAGAAGGCCAATGTATCTTTTGAATTTAGAATTTATAAACTATAAACTATATTAATAAACTATATCACTATAGAATACTGGCTTGGATATTCCCTGTTGCGGAAGAGTTTCCAAACCAACATTGTATTTAACAAATAACTCTGAGTGACTGTGATAGAATTTAGAAAATGTTTTTCGAAGTTTATGATAGCCTTGTTTTAATGACTGTCACACTATAACGTTTTAGCCAACGTATGCCGACGTATGAAATATATATCTAGTACGCTGGCATACGCTGAAATCTAATTAAAAATCAGAGGAAGCCGCTCTCTGAACTTATGCAAAGCGTACGCGAAACGAACATAGAACGTATGTCTAACTTATGAGTAACTTATTCATAACTTATTCCCGACGTAACATAGCTTATACTTTTATTAGCGCATAAAAGCGTATGCACAACGTATCACTAGCGCTCTTGACTTATGAGAAACGTATGCACAACTAACGTCTAACGTATGCTGGATTGTACATATAACGTACGTTAACGTATGCATAACTTACATGTAGCGTACATCTAACTTATGTCAAACGTATAAAACGGTACACAATTTTGGGACAAATTTGTCATATGACAACGTATACCAACGTACTGTAGCGTATTCGTAACGTAAAGAAAACGTATCTCTAACTTATTCAGCGTACATCCAACGTACTTGGTGAATTTTCATACGTCCTCATACGTTGATGCTAACGTACCTTAACGTATGCATAGCTTACCCGTTGCATACATCTAACGTATGCCTAACGTATAAGCAATACGTCAGCATACGCTGAAGATTATTTGTGCAAGTACAAAATTTTGGTATCTATTCGCCGTATGACAACGTATACCAACGTACAGTAGCGTGTTCGTAGCGTGTTTAAAACTTATCTCTAACGTATTCAGCGTACACCAACGTACTTGCTTGTTTTCTCATACGTCCGCATACGTTGGTGCTAACGTACCTTAACGTATGCATAACTTACCTGCAGCGTACATCTAGCGTATGCCTAACGTATAGAAGCAGTACGTTCGCATACGCTGTAATTTTTTATGGATGCACAAAATGTTGGACCTCTTGGCCGTATGTCAACGTATACCACCGTATTATAGCGTATTCGTAACGTGTTTAAAACTTATTTCTAACGTACTCAGCGTATACCAACGTACTTGTTGATTTTTTCATACGTCGGCATACGTTGGTGCTATACGTCGTAGTGTGATAGGGCCTTTAGCAGTCAAACCTTTGCACCTATTGTTGAAATCACTAACATTAGAACGTACTCTCGCAAAACCACTACAGGTCTTTTAAACCCTTTTTTTTACAAATGATGGTCTTCTACATTATGACGCTGTGATAACTATGGAGTAGCGGAGGCAAATAAATTAACGTTACGTGCAATGTGATGGCGTCATGTTTGATTTTTCGTGCATCGTACATGTAATTGACTGGGTATACATAGAATAGTGTGAAACGCATGTATGTTTGATAATGGAGATCAAAATTATATTGTCATCTGTCGGAGTTTCAAAGCAAACTGATAATCTCCTTTTCGCATCGATCTTTAAAACTGGGCTAAATCACATCATGAAACCTCTTTATAAATCAATAGATGAGTTTTATTAAAATAATGTCATAGATCACAATGTTGTATGATATTCATGCAGGCAATGTCAGCGTAGTCTCACGGATCTGACAATAGATTTTATGGATTCCTTTTCATGTCATTGAGGCTTAGCTATACATGGTCAAAGAAACACGCAATGAGTGAGGTGGCTCAGTGATAGAGTGCCTGACTCGAGATCGATGGGTTGCGAGTTCGAGTCTCACCTGCGTTGTGTCTCTGGGCAAGACACTTTATCATCTACTTTGTACTAGTTCAACCCAGGATGGTCTGTCCTGACATGACT